>ML411702.1:12676-31287 GCA_005239525.1 Nicotiana knightiana | reverse complement strand
AAAGCACATAAAATGCGAGGTATATAATGCTTAAAATCACGAATTCTAGCCACACATCAGTTGCCATGTTGTGTAATACTAAAAGTATTACCGGAAGCTTTCATGTTTTGGTTCAAAACGTAAATTTCAGCAGTAGTTGCCCAACAATATTTTCTTGATGTCCTTTCCATACTAGCCAGTCAACAGGATGGTTTGATGATTTCAAATAAACCAACAGTAAGTTAAAACTTATTTAGTAGAGTGCAAGGTGGCTATCAAATTTAGGCTTTGAATATATAAAAGTTTCATAGGTGGAGGTGGAAAGGTTGTTTACATTTTCGTTCAGTTCTTATCAGTGAAGTCGTTGACTAATTGTCTAAATTTCACGGATACTGCAACAAGTACTGTGTTGCATTAGTTGAGTTCTTTAAAATAAGTATTTGTTTTACATGGCATATATCCAAGTTAAAGTTTCAGTATCAAGTAAGTCTTGGTGGATTCTTTTGATTTAGTTTTATTCCGCTACTAATTTTAATGTCACATAGTGCCTTAGTTTAGATCACACGTCTTTAGCTCTAAAATTTGTGTCTATTTGACTCGATGTTGATGGACTAGAACTTGAAGGTTTGAGATATTTAATTCAAGTATAAAATGGTTAAAAAAGAAAAGGGTGCAAGAAAAAGTGATTTCTAATATTTTACTTCGTGATTTGAAATGGTTGAAGTGTTTCCCGTTTGTTCCCTTCCACTTTTGAGCTAAGTTAGTATGCTTGTCATTGTTTTTTATTTATTATATTTTCTTTTATGTTAAAATAAGTTAGATGGGCTGAGTTTGTTTCTTTTTCTTTTTATTCAATCATTGTTCATTTTTACCTCTTTTTCCTTTAAATAATTAAATTCACTTTTAATAATTAATTAGAGTAGGTGGCCCGATGCTTTGAAAAGTCTATAAGCAAGAAATGACCCAAACTTTCTAGTGCTCATTCTTTTTACCAACTCCAATAATAATGAGATATTTTTTTATAACTTGATAATTTAATCACTCATAATTCTCTTTCTTAATTTGAAATGCTAGGCAATTTTAGGCTCGTCCTCAAAAGTTGACCATGTGTTCTTGCACGAACCCTGAATTAATACACTTAAATAATAAAAGGATCATGTGCACATTCCGCATCTCGATGCCTCTAAATTTAGAATAACCTTGTGTGCATACTGCATCTTGGTGAAAACAATTAATAAAAATATAATAACAAATTAAGTGGTAATAGGCAAAAGAAAAAAACAATAAAATATAAGAATAGTCAAAAATTGTTTTAAGTACTCATTTTAAAAAAAAAAAAAAAATTTTGAACGAATTTGGTGCATAAAATCACAATTTTCAAAATAGTATTTTTAGTTATTTTAACCGAACTATGCGGGTCTGATTCTCACCGGATGTGAGATACGTAGGAAACCTTCATCGGGTCCGGCCCCCAATTTTCAAAATTCAAAAATATTTTCTCTTTTCTCTATAAGTCTTTTCTTTCATAAATTCAAAATAAAAGTTCAAAATTCAAAAATATGTTCTTTCTTCTTTAGAAATCTTTATTTCAAAAAATCGCCAAAAAAAAATAATATTCAGAATCCAAAAATATCTTCTTTCTTATTTAAAGGCCTTTCTTTCAAAAATTCAAAAAAAAACAAGAAGTAGAAATCCAAAAACTATTTTTCCTTGTTAGGAGCTTTCATCTGTCTAAATTGTATAAGAGTAAGAGTTAGTTTATTTACTTTATTCCTGATCCCCTGAACTACGTAATGATCTGATTCATGTGGCATCATGATACGTAGGCAATCCTCATCGGATGCGATGATAGCCATAATTAATCAAAAAAAAAAAAAAAAGAGCGTTAAATTCAAGAGGAAATAATCAATAAGTCAGGATAAAGCATGAAGCCTTCTAATCTCATTTTAGAAATGAAAATGGCATTAGGTGCATGACATACAACGTATGATTAATATCTGCAAAATGCCTAACTCTAACACGTTTTTTGTTTGTCATCTTACGTAAAGTTAAACAGAGGTGGTTGATTTGTGGTTTAAACTGGCGACTCACCCTTACAACACAAGATCAAAAGGAAAAAGTAGAATGTCAAACAACAGTAAGAATGAGTCAGATAATGATGATGTCCATGGACAATTGATCGAACAAGGTTCGGGACTGGTTGAATAAGTAAGAGTGTTGAAGAAACAATTGACAGAGATGTACCAAGCTTGGGTGAATAGACAGGCACCGCCCTCACTACCCATAGGGCATTCGGATAATCTTCATAATGTGTCAGTTGCAAATCAAGTGCCCATCTCCATAACAAGTAACCCATTGTACCAACCTGGACCTGAATTCAGTCCGAGCATTAACCTTCTCACTATCCCCAGTACCTCCATTCCACGTCCTCCAACTGCAACCCTCAGAAATGACCCACATATTGTACCCATTGTCCCTACTTTCACTATTCCTCAACCGTCTCTTGCTCAAAAGTCCAACAATGATCCACAACTGAATGCTCTTGATGCCCAACATTACTCTCTAGAACTGACTTTCAAGGTTCTAGATTCATACAAGCATACTCCTCAGAACATGTTCCTAGTTGAGATTGAAAAGCTTGACAAGAATATAGAACAAGAGGAAATGACCAAAAAAATGAAGAGCATGGAACAAACCATGAGAAACATACAGGGTTTGGGAGGCCACAAGGGTGTTCCGTTTAACGATCTATGCATGTTCCCCCATGTTCATTTGCCACCCGACTTCAAGACCCCTAAGTTTGACAAGTATGACGGGCATGGTGATTNTAACGATCTATGCATGTTTCCCCATGTCCATTTGCCACCCGGTTTCAAGACCCCCAAGCTTGACAAGTATGACGGGCATGGTGATCCCATCGCCCATTTGAAGAGGTATTGGTAACCAATTAAGGGGAGCAGGAGGCAAAGAAGAATTACTCATGGCTTATTTTGGGGAAATTTGACAGGAATTGCTTCAGAGTGGTTCATAGATCAAGACATCTCTCACTGGCACACTTAGAACGATATGGCTCAAGATTTTGTCCGACAATTTCAGTATAATATTGATATATNTGAGAAACATACAGGGTTTGGGAGGCCACAAGAGTGTGTCCTTTAACGATCTATGCATGTTTCCCCATGTCCATTTGCCACCCGGTTTCAAGACCCCCAAGCTTGACAAGTATGACGGGCATGGTGATCCCATCGCCCATTTGAAGAGGTATTGTAACCAATTAAGGGGAGCAGGAGGCAAAGAAGAATTACTCATGGCTTATTTTGGGGAAAGTTTGACTGGAATTGCTTCAGAATGGTTCATAGATCAAGACATCTCTCACTGGCATGTGTGGAACGACATGGCTCAAGATTTTGTTCAACAGTTTCAGTACAATATTGATATAGTGCCCGACCGTTCCTCTCTCGTCAACATAAAGAAGAAACCAACAGAAAGCTTCAGAGAATATGCAATCAAGTGGAGGGAGCAGACTGCTAGGGTCAAACCACCAATGAATGAGGCAGAAATGATTGACTATTTTCTCCAAGCTCAGGATCCTGATTACCTTCATTACATATTGGCCGCCATTGGTAAATCTTTCACTGAGGCGATTAAGATTGGTGAAATAGTTGAGAATGGCATGAAATCGGGCAAAATTATGAGTCAGGCATCCCTTAAGGCAACCACGCAAGCAATTCAAAGCGGGTCAGGCAGTTTCGGAAATCGGAAAAAGAAAGAGGAAGGATCCATGATGGCATCTGGGTTTGGGGGAGTTCAAAGAGGAATAGTTCCTTCTTATGTGCAATTCCAAAAAGGACAATACAATTCTCCTCAACATTACTATCCACCTCAGGGTCCCCGGTACTCAGTTGCCCTGCAACAATACACAGTGTTTAATGCCCAGGCTTATGTTAGGCCTCCCAATAACCAACAATGGCGGGCACCGATTCCACAAGGCTCCCATCAACTGCGCCCGAATTTCCAAGCATCATATAATCCTCGTCCCCGAAAAGGATATGTGAGAGAGGAGGAGCCAAAGAAAGATTTCACGCCAATTGGAGAATGTATACAAGCCTATTTCGAAAGTTGATGCAATTGAAGTTGATTGAATCTATCATGCTGCGTTATGTGAATCCAAATTCAAAAGGTTTTGACTCGAATGCAAGATGTGAGTATCACTCCAACACCCAAGATCATAGTACCGAAAATTTTTGGACACTAAAGAAAGCTATTGAAAATTTGATTGAAACAAAGGCAATTATGGTAACAAACAATGAAGATACTTCTAGTATCACAAACAATCTGCTCCCAGCTCATGACAATGCACATTTTATTGGGATGATTTGTGATGATCAGGATTATAAGCAGTCTGGAAAGACAGAGATGGCTGTTGGAACCATAGGGCAAGAGCCAAAAATTATAGTAAGCCCGCCGCAATTAGCACCGTTGATTGTGAAAGGTGCGAGTTCTAGTTTGAACTTAGCAGGTTCTGAAAAAATGATTATGTATGTCACTGTAAGCACAAAAAAGGTTGAGGTTCAATTGGGTGGGCCAAAACTTTACATCCCTGGGGGAATTCAAAAGATCGTTCTGAATAATGGTTTGAAAAATATAACACAGCCAGTTGTGATCTGACCTGTTGCACAGCTCCCTGTGACAAACACAAAAGTTATTCCCTGGAATTATAACAAGACTGCCATGACATACAAAGGAAAAGAGATAGTTGAAAAAGTAGATGAAAGAAGGGGCTTGACCCGCTCTGGAAGGTGATATTCACCAGAGGAATTGAGAAAAGCTAAGCAAGCCAGGGAAAGTCACTTGCCAGTGAAAGAACCCGTTGCAGAAAAATAAGCGGAGGAATTCCTTAAGAAGATGAAATTGCAAGACTACTCAATCATTGACCAACNTTTCAGAATAACAGAGCCAGTTGTGATCCGACCTGTTACTCAACTCCCAGTGAAAAACACAAAAACTATTCCCTGGAATTATAACAAAACTGTCATGACATACAAAGGAAAGGAGATAGTTGAAGAAACAGATGAAATGGGGGGCTTGACCCGCTCTGGAAGGTGCTATTCACCAGAGGAATTGAGAAAAGCTAAGCAAGCCAGGGAAAGTCACTTGCCAGTGAAAGAACCAGTTGCAGAAAAAGAAGCGGAGGAATTCCTTAAGAAGATGAAAATGCAGGACTACTCAATCATTGACCAACTAAGGAAAACCCCTGCTCAGATTTCTTTGTTATCTCTGCTTTTTCACTCGGAAGAATATCGCCGTGTGTTGATCAAAACTATGAACGAGGCATAAGTCTCAGAAAAGACAACGGTGAATCAACTAAAAAAAATGGCTGAGAGATTCTTTGAAGTAAATAGAATTACTTTCAACGATGATGATTTGCCCGAGGAAGGGGCTGGGCACAATAGAGCATTGCATCTTATGGTCAAATGTGAAGGTCACTACGTAAAAGGAGTCATGATTGGCGGAGGCTCAAGTGTAGATGTATGCCCTCTTTCTACTCTACAAGATCTGAACATTGACACTAACAAAATTTGAACTAGTAATGTCAACATCAGAGCTTTTGATGGTTCAAGAAGAGATACTATTGGGGAAATCGAACTCACCATGACAACCGACCCTGTTGATTTTAACATTGTCTTTCACGTGTTGGATGTGAAAACTTCCTATAATTTTCTTCTGGGAAGGCCATGGATCCATAGGGCCAGAGCTGTACAATCCGCCCTATATCGAATTGTCAAATTCGAGTATGACAGGCAAGAAATTATTGTTCATGGGTAGGACGACTCATCCGCCTATAAAGACCCGTCCATTCCACGTATCAAGGCCAAGGAAGGATGTGAATCCCTTATATATCAAGCATTTGAGGTGATTGAGGTGGACCAAGTGGAAGAAGGAAAACCAATTCACCATCCCCGTCTGTCAGCCATCTATGATAGTAGTTTCGCTGATGTTAAGGAACGGTTATGAACCAGGAAAAGGATTAGGGTCCTCTCTGTAGGGAATTGTGAACCCTATTGCTCCATTTTTGAAAAAATATACCTTTGGTTTGGGTTTTAAACCAACGTCAGCTGACATAGACAGATACAAAGCTCGCAAAAAGAATGGTTAGAATTTTTCCAAACCAATCCCTCACATTACCTACTCTTTTATCAAGCCACAATTTGAAGAAGTCCAAAATCCTTCTACTCAGAATAACATTGATGAAGTTTGCCAGGGTCTCAAGGAGATGTTCAATGAGATCAATATGGTTCAAGTTGGTGAGGGTCCTAGCCGTGCAAGTTTTTAGCTGATTGGTCCAGATACCTCGCTCAACAACTGGGAAGCAACTCCTCTTCCTATCAGGAAGGAGTCTTAGTAGTTTGTTTTGCTGCTTTTTTTGTATTTGGATTATTTTAAGGGTTGTAATCCAGATATTTTACTTTAATTGCTTTGATTTGATGTTAATCCTTCTATCCTTTCAAATTCAATGAAATGAAGTTCCAGTTTCATAGCAAAATTATGTCTTTTCATTTCCCTAATTTTTGTAATTTCTTATCATTTTCAGTTTCGTTAATGCTAGTTTTAAAAACATGACATGCACATGGAATTCATGCCCATATCTTAAAAAGTTGTTTAATCTCAAAATAATGAATCAAGAAGTTTGAGTATGATGAAGATGAGGCTTTTAAGGAAATAAAAAAGGAATTGGATCAATTTGAGAATAAGCCTAAGACTAACTTAAATGAAACTGAGGTAATTAACCTGGGAAGTCCTGAAGAAACCAGAGAAAAAAAAAATAAGCATTCATATTGAACAAAAGATGAGAGATGCCATATTTCAAGTTTTGTTCGAGTACATAGATGTATTTGCTTGGTCGTATGATGACATGCTGGGTTTGAGTGTCGATTTAGTGTTTCATAAGCTTCCCACATATCCTAATTTTTCACCAATCCAACAAAAACAAAGGAAGTTTAAGACAGATATGAGTGATAAGATTGAAGAAGAAATTACGAAGCAACTAAGTGCAAATGTGATCAAGGTCTTCCGAAATACTACATGGTTAGCAAATGTTTTGCTAGTGCCAAAGAAGGATGGGAAAAATCAGAGTTTGTGTTGACTATAAGGATTTAAACAAAGCAAGTCCAAAGGACAACTTTCCCTTACCCAACATTCATATCCTTGTTGACAATTGTGCTAAACATGAGATACAATATTTTGTGGATTGTTATGCCCGGTATCACCAAATTCTGATGGATGAAGAAGATGCAGAAAAGATAGTCTTCACCACTCCATGGGGAACTTATTATTATAGGGTCATGCCATTTGGTTTGAAGAATGCAGGGGCAACTAACATGAGGGCCATGACAACCATATTCCATTATATGATGCACAAATAGATTGAAGTGTATGTTGATGATGTGATCATTAAGTCCAGAACATAAGCTGATTATGTGCAAGAATTGAAAATTTTCTTTGAAAGGATACAAAGGTATAATCTCAAACTCAATCCAGCCAAATGTGCATTTGGAGTTCCTTCTGGGAAGCTTTTGGGTTTTATAGTTAGGCGAAGAGGCATCGAGTTAGATCCCTCCAAGATAAAGACCATTCGAGAGTTTTCTCCCCCGAAGAACAAAACAGAAGTCATGAGTTTACTCGGGAGGTTAAACTACAACAACAGGTTCATTGTGCAAATTACAACCACATGTGAACCCATTTTTAAGTTGTTGAAAAAGAATGCCGCTATCAAGTGGACAGATGAGTGCCAATAAGCTTTTGATAAGATCAAGGAGTATTTGTCAAATCCCCCTGTTTTGGTCCCACCGGAACCTGTTAGGCCTCTGTTTTTGTATCTGTCAGTAATGAATAGTTCCTTTGGCTGTGTTTTGGGTCAACATGATGCCAAAGGCAAAAAGGAACGAGCAATATATTACTTGAGGAAAAAGTTCACCACTTATGAGGCTAAATACACTTTTTTGGAAAGGACATGTTGCGCCTTAACCTGGGTCGCCCAGAAGCTTAGGCATTATATTTTGGACTATAAAACTTACCTCATATACCGAATGGATCCCCTGAAGTACATCTTTCAGAAGCCGATGCCAACTGGCAGATTGTCAAAGTGGAAAATCTTGCTCATATAGTTTGATATTGTTTATGTCATTCGCACTGCCATGAAGGCACAAGCTTTGTCTGATCATCTAGAAGAAAACCCGGTTGATGATGAATATGAATCTTTGAACACATATTTCCCAGATGAAGAGGTTAATTTAGTTGAAGAAGTAGTCCAAGATGACAGTCAAATTTGGAAACTATACTTTAATAGGGTTGTCAACATCGAAGGCGCAGGGATTGGGGACATTCTTGTATCACATACTGGGCAACATTACCCTGCCACAGCCCGACTTTGTTTCTTCTGTACAAACAACACGGCAGAATATGAAGCTTGCATCATGGGTCTGAACATGGCAATAAACCTAAATGTGCATGAATTGTTGGTGATAGGGGATTCAAATTTTCTTATTCGACAAGCTCAAGGTGATTGGGAGACTCGAGAAACCAAGCTCATTCCATGTAGACAATGTGTGGAAGATCTTCGCGAAAGGTTCAAGTCCATCGAGTTCAGGTACATTCCCGGGTTTCACAATGAATTAACTGATGCCTTGGCCACCCTGGCCTCAATGCTTCCCTATCCAGGTAATACTCACATTGACCCATTAGAAATTCAAATTCGGGATCAACATGGTTATTGCAATACAGTTGAAGCAGAACTAGATGGTGGATCATGGTACCATGATATTAAACAGTATCCGAAAACAAGAGAATATCCAGAATATGCTAATAGGGATCAAAATAGAACTATTAGGAGACTCTCTAATGGTTTCTTTTTTAGTGGGAAAATCCTGTACAAAAGAACTCCGGATTTGAATTTGTTGAGATGTGTGGATGCCAAAGAAGGTGAAATGATTATGAATGAGGTGCATTCGGGAGTTTGTGGTCCGCACATGAATGGATATTTTCTAGCAAAGAAAATCCTTCGGGCAAGATATTATTGGCTTACTATGGAACGAGATTGATTTCGTTTTGTTCGCAAGTGCCACCAGTGTCAGATTCACAATGATTTGATTAACTCGCCTCTTTCAGAGGTATATCCTATGTTAGCTCCTTGGACTTTTGTTGCTTGGGGAATGGACGTCATTGGCCCAATCGAGCCAAAAGTTTCAAATGGGCACAAATTCATCTTGGTTGCAATTGATTACTTCACCAAATGGGTGGAAGCTATTACATTGAAGGAAGTCACGAAGAAAGCAGTAGTAGACTTTGTTCACTCCAAAATCATCTGTCATTTCGGTATTCCAAAAACCATTATCACAGATAATGCTGCTAATTTGAATAGTCATCTGATTAAGGAGGTATGTGAACAATTTAAAATTGAGCATCGCAATTCTACTCCTTACCGACCCAAAGCTAATGGAGTTGTTGCAACTGTGAATAAGAACATCAAGAAGATTCTTAGGAAGATGGTCATAGGGAGTAGACAATGGCACGAGAAACTGCCTTTTGCTCTTTTGGGATACCGGACAACTGTCCATACATCAGTTGGCGCAACGCCCTACTTGCTGGTTTATGGCACTAAAGCGGTCATGCCTGCTGAAGTTGAGATTCCCTCTCTCCGAATCATTGTTGAAGCAGAGATTGAGGACACTGACTGGTTTAAGACCCGATTGGAACATCTGAGTTTAATTGATGAAAAGCGTTTGGCGGCAGTTTGTTTTGGTCAGTTATACCAACAAAGAATGGAACGTGCTTACAATAAGAAAGTGTGTCCAAGACAATTCGAGGTAGGACAAATTTTTTTGAAACGTATCTTTCTGCACCAAGAAGAAGCAAAAGGAAAGTTTCGCACCAGGAAGAAGCAAAAGGAAAGTTCGCCCCGAATTGGCAAGGTCCTTACCTCATCAAGAAAGTATTGTCAAAAGGAGCTCTACACTTGGAAGATATAGAAGGAGAGGTGACTGATATATCCGTCAACGCGAATGCGGTCAAGAGATACTATGTCTGACATGACTCTGTTGAGGCATTTTTATACTTAGCATTCTCAGGATGGGATGACGAAATGCTATCATTCTCACTACCCAAACACTGGTCAACCCTAGTTAGCCCTTTGAAGCCTTGTTTATATTTCTTTGTTTTCCCCTCTTTTGGAACCAATGTACTTAATTTTAAAAAAAAAAATATCAAAAAAAAAAATATCGAAATAAGTTCATGTTAATTGAACTATGTCCGACCTGATTCCGAAAGGATACGTAGGCAGCCTCACTCTGGGGTTCGGTCACAATAAAAAAAATCCACATTTCCCAGTATTCAATGAAACTGGGGCATGACTTTATTTTATTTTTCGACGGTTTTTCCGTCAAAATGGTTCTAAAAAGTTGTAATTCAGTTGAATAGTTCTTTTTACCTTTACCCTTTAAGACCTTCTAATCATCTTTCGAGGATGCTAAGTTGATATATTATGGTGGTGCCTCAGCCATTATAAAGAGAGAAAAATAAAATGAGATAGTCTTATTGGTGAAAACCCTCACGGGCACTATAAGGCAATAGTGAGTTGAGAGAAAGGCAAATGAGAGAGGTCAATTGGTGAAAACCCACTAAGGGCATCGTTGATCGATTTAGGCCTTCATACATCTCGGCACAAGCATGGTTAAGACAAAGAACTCAGTTTCAAAGAGAAGTTTACAACGTATTTTGAGTATTAGACAGTTCAGACGGACCGGGCATCCAGTCCAAAATGCATGTCATGTTCATTGAAGTCAGCATATTCCTCCAGATAAGTCCTTTTTATTTTTCTTCTCTTCTTGATTAAGTTTCAATACCTACTAGTTCACCTTCTTGTTTTCTTTCGTACTATTTTTTTTGAGTCCCTTTCAGTCTAATTTTGTCAAAGCAAAGCAAATAAAAGGATGAAAAATTGGTTACAGTTTCCCCATTATATGAAGCAAAACTTTCTGGGCATAAACAACACGGGCAAAGGCATAAAGCCATCTTTGATTTTTCTTAGCCAGCAAAAAACTTGAAGGACTGAACAATGTTTCAAGGATGAACAGAAGTTACTCGGTTAAAAGTTGTTTTGGGAGAAAGGTTGTTTGCACTATAAACACACATGGTGATAGGTGCAAAATAGTCAGGTATTGATGTTGAGAAAGAAGATCTTCAGAAAGTAAAGATAGAATCTCCCAGCAATTTGTACAACCATCGAGAAAGTCAGTTTTCCTAACAAGTGTAATGGATGAAAGGTCAAGTCTCCCAAGAAATCAAGGCCACAAACTGACAACCAATTTAAAACTAATGAATTTTTCTTTGTTCAGAACAAGAACCTAACAATTTTAGGAAACAGTTCGTGTAAAGATGAACACCACCAAGTGAAGTTCTCAAATCCTTAGTTTTCTTCCAATATACATATAATCATGTTATTCTTAGTTTCAGTATAGGGAATCGATACCCTATCTTCAACACAGGGTACCACATCTCCTGGTCGCATTATTTTCTTCTAACATAGGGTACCACATTCCCTAGTAGTATCTTCGAGATCCATGAGCCTCATCTTATTATTAACACAAGGTACTACATCCCTTGGTCGCATTATTTTCTGCCTACATAGGGTACGACATTCCCTAGTAGCATCTCAGAACGCTGCAAGCCTTATTTTATTGTCAACACAAGGTACTACATCCCTTGGTCGCATTATTTTCTGCCTACATAGGGTACGACATTCCCTAGTAGCATCTCAGAACGCTGCAAGCCTTATTTTATTGTCAACACAAGGTACTACATCCCTTGGTCGCATTATTTTCTGCCTACATAGGGTACGACATTCCCTAGTAGCATCTCAGAACGCTGCAAGCCTTATTTTATTGTCAACACAAGGTACTACATCCCTGGTTGCATTCTCATTGCTAACATAGGGTGCGACATTCCCTAGTAGAATCTCAGAGTGCCACAAGCCTCATTTTATTGTCAACATAGGATACGACATTCCCTAGTAGCATCTCAGAGTGCTACGAGCCTCATCTTAGTGCCAACACAGGGTACTACATCCCCTGGCTGCATTACTTTTTACCAACATAGGGTACGACATTCCTTAGTAGCATCTCAAAGTGCCACGAGCCTCATTTTATTGCCAACAAAGGGTACGACACTCCCTAGTAGCATCTCATAGTGCCACGAGCCTCATCTTATTTCCAACATAGGGTACTACATCCCCTGGCTGCTTTACTTTTGCCAAAGTAGGGTACAACATTCCGTAGTAGCATCCCAGAGTGCTATGAGCCTCATCTTATTACCAACAAAGGGTACTACATCCCCTGGTTTCCTTCCATCTTTTTAACATGGGGTACAACATCCCATATTAGAAAAAAAAAGAGAAGCGTTCATTTCTCTTTCAATTCTTAATTTTGCAATATCCTAGTGTAAACTGGGGCAGAAATTTTTTGTTCGTTTTGTTTGTTTGTGATGGTGTAATGACCCGATCAGTCATTTTGAGCTCTAGCGTGTCGTTCTGCGGTTTGAGGCCACGAGCAGCTTTGTTTCAGGTGTTATGATTTGTAGGTGTGGTCAGAACTGAATTTCGGGAAGTTTAGAGTTGGTTTGGAAAGAAAATTCTCATTTCAGAAGCCTTAAGTTGGAGAAATGGACTAAGATTGAAATTTTGAGTAAACGACCTCTGAATCAGGATTTGAGGTTTCCAGCAGGATCGTATGATAATTTCGGACATAGGTGTATGTCCAGATCGGGTTTTGGAAAACCCAAGAGCGTTTCGTCGTATATTATGGAAGTTAGCATTTTAGAAAATTTTCATAGATTTGGGCTTGAAGTGCATTTTAGTGTTGTTGATGTCTGTTTGGTATTCTGAATCTGGGAATAGCTTTGTATGGTGATTCTGGAGTTGGGAGAATGATCGAAAGTGAATTTGGATGTCCGTAGGTCATTTTGAAGTCACTTGGCTAAAGATAGAAATTTGAAGGTTTTTGAGAAATCTGACTGGAAGTGGAAGTTTTGATATCGAGGTCAGGATGCGATTCCGGAAGTTGGATCAGGTCCGTAATGTTGAATATGCCTTGTGCGCAAAATTTGAGGTCAATCTGGCGTGATTTGATAGGTTTCGGCATCGGATGTAGAAGTTGGAAATTTCTAAGTTCATAAAGTTAGGATTTGAGTGTGATTCGTGGTTTCGATGTTTTTTGATGTGATTTGAGGCCTCGAGCAAGTCGACATTATGTATTTGAACATGTTGGTATGATTGGACGGGGTCCCGGGGGCCTCGCGTGGATTTCTGGTGGTTAACGGATCAAGGTGAGAGTTTGAATAGGTTGGTTTGCTGTCACCTGGTGTGATCCGCACCTGCGAGGATTTGGCCGCATGTGCGGAGCCTCAGGTGCGGCTAAGGGCACCACAGGTGCTATTTTGGGCTTGACCGCAGATGCGGAAGTTTTGGGCGCACCAGCGGAAGCACAGGTGCGATTAAGGGGCCGCATGTACGAAATTTGGCCTGGGCAGATTGTTTTTAAGCGAGAATTGGGTCATTTCTTCATCTATTTGCATATACCATGGGTGATTTGGAGGAGCAGGAGAGGATTTCATCAAGGATCGCAAGGTAGGTAATTTCTTCACGTTTTTGAATTTAATACAAGATTATTACATAGATTTGGTAGGGGAAATTGAGGAAAATTTGGAAAATCTTAAAAAAACCGAAAATGGTAATTTGGAGTTTTAGCCATGAATTGAGCATGAATATTTGAGTAATTTGTATATTTAAGTTAGTAAGTCTATGGGTAGAATATATCTTCGAGAAATTTTGGATTTCCGGGCACGTGGGCCTGAGGGCATTTTGGTCATTTCACTGAGCGGGGTTGGAAAAGTATATAATTTAAATTTGTTGTGAGTATTAGGATGAATTTTCATTTTTTTCCGTTATGTGGTAATTTCAGAGCGTTGTGCGTCCGTTGGAGTCGTCGGAAGGGCTTGGAGGCCGGTTATGGGAATTTCGGAGCGAGATAGGTCTCTTTTCTAACTTTGTGAGGGGGAATTGTCCTCCTAGGTGAATTAATTCAGTACATGCTATTATCTTTGGGGGCTACGTATGCACGAGGTGACGGGAGTCCGTGCGTAACTACTATTATGCCATGTCCGGGTAATCTAGGACCCACTAGCATGTCTTACGTGTTGTACCTGTAATCCTGCCTGTAATATTAAAATGCTAATATAATCGAAATCGTAATTGAATATATAAAAGAAGACTAGAGTAGATATTGTTAATCTTCTAGAAAGAGAATTGATTCCTATGTGGATATTTGTGTACCTGGACTGGGTTGTATTATGGAATATCATTAAACTTGACAATGAGTTTCAAAACAAAGATTTAAAAGCTATATTTCATGTTCCTTTTCAGAAGAATTTTACCACTTTCCTGAGAAAAACTGTTTTCTTGATAAAATACGGATTTATTATGTGGATATGTGTAACTTTGGGTGCCTAAGTCGCAGGTATGATTCGCGAGCAGGCTAGCCGTATTATTTTTAACCACGTCGGATGATCGATTCGCAAGCGTGGAAAATAGATGCATCTATAGTTAGAGCCGTTCGACCCTCGGCATTGCTGGCGCATGATATTTACTGCGTAGTTGCTATGATTTTGCCTGATTACTGGCCTGAAATGTTAAGTTGTCAATTGAAATGACAGAGATTTAAAGTTATCAAAGAGATTTTGGAAGAAGTTGTTCCTTCCCGTCGATAAATTGTCATTTGATTAAATCACCATGTCGATTAATTGTTATTAATATGAAGAAGATATAAAGTGTTAAATGTGAATGGAGTCGAAAATGTTTATTCCTGATTTTAATGAATTGCCTATGATAATCATGCTTAGTTTCACTCTTATATTTTATATTGACCTTTAGTAAGTGTCTAATTTGACCTCTCGTCACTACCTCTCTGAGGTAAGGCGGGCGACTTACTGAGTACACGTTGTTTTTGTACTCATGATACACTTGCCGTGCATTATATTGCACATGTACTTTCATAGCAATGTGGAGGATTCGGAGACTTCGGCGAGCTGCATCATCGGGAGGCGACCCGCAGCTGACAGAGTCTCCTTCGTACTGTATTTATTTCCTTTTAATTTCCTTGTCCAGTTGTATTTCGGATAGGCTTTGTAATGATCGTATAAATTCTTAGAAATTGCTCATGTACTTGTGACACCGGGTTCTGGGATATGTGTTGGGGTATATTTGTTAAAGTGTAATACTTAAACTATTGTTTTACTTGACAGATTTCTATTTGGTTAAAATGTAATGAAGTGCAAGGAAATATTTTTCATAAATGTTTTAAACCGGAAATTATTTCGATTAATTAATGATTGGCTTGCCTGACAATGATGTCCGGCGCTATCACGACCTTATGGATTTTGGGTCGTGACAACATGGTATCAGAGCGCTAGTTTCCCGGTAGGTCTCACGAGTCATAAGCAAGTCTAGTAGAATCTTGCGGATCGGTACGGAGGCATCTGTACTTATCTTCGAGAGGCTACATGGCTGTTAGGATTACTTCCCTTTTTGATTCTTCATCGTGCGAGTTGATTCCTTTGAGGCTTATGCCTATGTTCATTCCTACTCAATCTTACGCATCGCGAAACGTTTTCTATGAATCAGAAATTGAAATGGTGTTACGAACGTAATTCGAGATGTTTCCATGTGTAATTGGTGGGGGATGTTGTTATGGTCCCGCAGAAGAATAATATGTTGTTTCAACTCAGTAGTTGTGTTTCTGGGAGCCTTAAGGCTGTGCTCAAGTAGTGATGATGCTTGCGATTGGTTATCGCGCGATGCCGATATGATGATAGAATTCTTGTCCATAGGTTGGGGGTGATGAATGGCTTGAAGGGAGGTCTTCTCAGAGTGTGATTTTGAGATTTTAGTATTTAGATTCCGGCGGAAGGAAGGAAATTGATCTATAGATGGCCAGGTTTTGGATTGATAAAGTAGTAAGACTTGGTGTTTTCGAGTAAGGTGGAGTATTCACCTGTGACGTGTTATAATCGTCCTCGATCGAATGCATAAGTTCGTCAGTGCCATGGTTTTTTCGGGTGCATGGGGGCCAGAGTATGGTGAAGGAGTATTGAAGAATGCGTTTGGCAGAGAATGATATTGAATTGAGGCTAGGCAGTGGTTCCATTTCTAGGAGGCGTGTAGGAAGCGGAAGTCGAGTAGTCGCAAAGTGGGGGAGCGGCATCATAGTAGTGAATTAGAAGGGGCTTAGGATGGAGTATGGATGTCGTTAAGATAGTGCAGTACAGCGTCGTTGGAAGGTGTTCGCGAGTGATTTCCACATGTGGGTTATCATCTGTGAATAGGTTAGCGGTGGCGTGGTTGGCAGGTCTCTGTGAGGGGTTCTAGTGGCTAGTCGGTGGGAGGTAGAATGTGTGAATGATGCTAGAGAATTTGAGTATTTAGGGGGTGCTAGCAAGAAGATTTGGAAGAATTGGACGGATTGGTTGAGCAAGGTCGTGTTATCAAAGGAGAAAGGATCTCGGCGGGGTCTAGAGTGGTGCAAGGAGTAGCTTCGGGTTAAGTGGGGGAGTCCCACCATCTGCAGCTGGGTTGTAGGGTTGTCTTCTCATAGGATCACGGATTGTCGGCATGTCGGCAAGTTATTTCAGCTGAGGGAAAGGAGTAAAATGGTGATCGTGCGTGGAATTTGATGAATATGTGCAAAAGTTGACCCTGTCGGGCCAGGGTTAGGCTTTGGAAGATTCAGAATTTTGCTTAAGGCATAGGTGAGTTATCAGGATAGTGAATCGGTCACGTGTTTCCTTGAAAAGGGTGTTCCTGTGCTAGAAGCGCGTTAGAGTTGATTGTATTCGGGGCCAGTCGGAGTGGGTGCCTCCCAATAGCGGTCCTAGTGATGTTCAAAAGTTAAGAATGCGGCGTTTAAGGATTTTAGGCAGCAGTATGATCGAAAATCGAGATTTTTCAGAGTAATTTCTAAGAAAAAGAAGGATGGTTGGAATGTTCTATGATATATTTCAGCATGCAGTATAGTATTGGAGGAGTGAGAGAAATAAACTCCGGATTGTAGAAAGATTATCAGAATGGTATGAGACGGGTTGCGGGATTTAGGCAGCATAGCCTCGTGAATCAAGGCCACTCAGGATGAGTGAGGGTTGAGTTTTCTATGAGTTAAAGGAAGTTGCTATTATTCCTGAGGCAATTGAAGATGATTAAAAGCAAATAGATTGATTAGCCATGGTTGAAATGGCACGTTTGCGGTAGTGATCAATTCCTTTGATGTGATTTAGTTATGTATGTGGTTTGTGCCGGTGTGTGCGGGACTTGTCGGCCGTCGTAACGGATTTCATGTGGAAGCATTTAAGTGCTAT
The DNA here is from genome assembly GCA_005239525.1 of Nicotiana knightiana. Lineage (NCBI taxonomy): Eukaryota > Viridiplantae > Streptophyta > Magnoliopsida > Solanales > Solanaceae > Nicotiana > Nicotiana knightiana. The sequence continues at coordinate 13,854 of ML411702.1, read as the reverse complement.
GGCCTGTCAGGTGTAGGTGGACCCCGAAAGGGTTATGGTGGTATATACTACTACTTAAGGAGTTGCATGTTGGGTGATAGTGGGAATTCACTCGTGTGTTGAGATAGTACTCTTGAATTGAGTTAAGTAAAATGTTTCTATATGATGAAGTGTTCACCCTATCGGTGGTTCAGAAGTTATGACGGAATTCTTGCATTACCTCATATTGGCATGTTAGGTGCGGTTAGCAGTATGTAACTGGGAGTAAGAATCGCGATTGCGGTTCGGTGTTAATAAGGATGTCATGAGCTCGGAAGAGCAAGAAAAAGTGATTTGAAAGTTCAGAGTAAGATGGTGTTACCTTCAGTTTCACCTGAGATGGATATTCGGTGGAAGAGGCTCTGTACCCTGGTTATGGGTTCTTGATTTGTCTTATAGCGTAGTATGGCCAGTGGTGGATGTGCAGACTTGTTGCCTTGTGTGGAAGGTCGTGGAAGCGTGACCGCGAAAAGATTGTATAAAGTGTGACATGTAGTCACTTGATGGATTGCAAATTTGGACTGAGTATAAATAAGTGCAATGTTGTTTATTTGAGAAGCTATGCCTGAGAGGCGTTCAATTCATTTGGTTGTGGATTGTGGGGTGTTTGTCCCGGCTATGATGGTTGTTCTTGCATATTATGAGAGGAAGTGGGTTAATGTGAACCCAGGTAAAAGCTATCATCTTAGTTTGGTGCGAGCAAGGTGACTCGATGTCTGTGGATGGATTTAAATATGATTATGGGCTCCGTATGAGCCAGGAATGTTCATTCAGTAGAGCGCTTTTCATGGAAAGGTATTATAACAACGGATGTTGTTCCGTCTTCGTCAAATTCATGCGTTATTATGATCGTGCCGTGTGAGTTGTGAAACGGCTTGATAATTTCCTATGTGTTGAGGTCCCGCATAGTGGGGATGTTATGTGAGGATGATAGCTCTTGAGATCCAGAGTGTATATATATATATATATATATCACACCTCAGTTGTGCTTGAGTTTTGTTGCATACGGCTTTATCAGTCTCCCCGAATGGTATTATGCACTTAGCGTGCTTATGATCGATATTCAGTAATTTGTAATAGTGAGCAAATCAGCTCCGTATATATATCTTCTTATGTAAATTTTATGTGTGGATCGGGTGGCACGTCGCCACGGGTATGTT
>ML411695.1:0-20402 GCA_005239525.1 Nicotiana knightiana | reverse complement strand
GCTTTTCAAGTGATATCCTCTGAACTATGTCAAACTCCAATGACAACAACCAGCAAAGGAGTGGAACCCCAGTTCCATCGCCTTCAGGAACCCCACGTGGTTCAAGGGAACAATCCCCAGAAAGATCCAATAACAACAATGGTGATAATGATCAAACTGTGGAACAAGATCGTGTAAAGCAAATGATTGCAGAGTATGTGAGCCAAGGTTTGCAAGAATTTGCGAGAGGATTACCGGCAGTGTTACCTACACCGCCGACGCCACCCCCCAATATTACCATCACCATGGAAAATCCTCAATCTGGGTTGGCAAACTCAGGAGAGGAGATACTCCTAATGAATCTCTCGAAATGAGACCAGGTATATCTAATAACTCAGATTTACAAAATTTACTTCTAACCATGCAGAAACAGATGAAGGAGCAGATTGATCGCATCGAACAAATTCCTGGAGTACCACCTATCATCAAAGGCATTGATATTGATAGGTATTCTCAACAACCTTGGAAGCCAACTGCGGCACCCTTGCCTATACCCAAGAAGTTTAAAATGCCTGACGTTCCCAAATATGATGGAACAACTGACACACGTGATCATGTGACTGCTTTCGCTACTAGAGTAAAAGGCAACGACTTAACAAAACAAGAGATTGAATCAGTCCTTGTCNTTAAGGAAAGTCTAAGAGAATTCCCCGTTACAACATGGAACGATGTATATAACAGGTATAGTACTAAACTCATAATAGAAGAAAATATCATTGCTCGTTCGAGAGATGAAGATCATTCCATATCCAGACGTCCTGAATCAGATAGAAGATCAGGTAAAAATAGGTACGATCCTTACTTAGGACCCTCGGGACGCAATATTCGTCCCAGGTTCAAAAACACTAGGTCAGGCTATAGACCACAAGGAAGAGACATAGTCTCATCCTCGTCTAGATCCAGAAAAGATCGAGATGAACGACCTAGAGGTAATACTCAAATTGGGGATCATACCTTTAATGTAAGTACTACTGAACTTGTCTCAATATTGAGGAACATGGGAGACAAGGTTAAGTGGCCCAAAGAGATGCGGTCAAATCCAAGTAGAAGGAACCCAGATCACTGGTGTGAATTCCATAACGATCATGGGCACAAAACTGCGGATTCCAGATTTTTACAAAGTGAAGTAGAAAATTTATTGAAACATGGCTATTTAACAGAATTGTTTAGTGATAAAGGTAAACATGCATATATGAGGAACAGGCAGGAGCCCCCAAAGCCTCCTTCTCCAAAACGAACCGTCAACGTGATACACGGAGGTGAAGAAGTAAATGGCGTGATCTGCAAAACAACGACAAAGTNTGGGGAATCAAGTAATCCCAAGGGCACGAGCCATATCAGGGTTTGATAACTCTACGGTTATAACAAACGAAGAAATTGAGCTTAGCACTTATGCTGATGGGCTGATCAAAAGTACCAGGTTCAAAGTCATCGATACTGACACGACTTATAACGTGATCGTGGGAAGGCCATGGATCCACGACATGAAAGAAATACCCTCCACGTTGCATCAGGTAATTAAATTCCACTCTGAATGAGGGATTCAGCAAATTAGAGGCGATCAGTAAACCGCAAGAAATATAAAATATGTGGTACACTACAACAAGAAAATAGAGGTGGAAGAATTAGGAGATAAGGGAACCTCCCAAGCAGGTAACGCCGCCCAAACAGGCATGGAAGAAATTAGTACCCAAATAGGTACGGAAGGTATTATTGCTGAAACAGGTATGAAAGAAAATACTTACGAGAAGGAGAATCAAGTTACCACGGAAGGTGTACTATACCACATAGATGCAGATTCCAGACCGGACGTCATTCATGAACTGGAGGAAGATGAGCACATCAAAAAAACTACGGAGGAGCTCGAAGTTGTTCCATTATCTGAACAAAAGCCTGAGCAGAAAGTGTATATAGTCATGAGGCTGGGCCCCGCTCGAAGAGGTAAGTTAATTGATTATTTAAAGGCTATCGCAAACTGCTTTGCATGGTCCCACTCAGATATGACAGGCATCCCACCAGAAGTGATGACTTATAAACTAAATGAAGATCTATCCTTCGTACATGTTAAGCAGAAGAAAAGAAAGCAAGGACCATTCAAGAACCAAGTGATCGACGAAGAGGTACAGAAACTCTTGAAGATTGGTTCGATACGAGAGGTAACGTACCCCAACTGGCTAGCAAACACCGTGGTAGTACCTAAAAAGAATGGCAAATGGAGAGTATGCGTAGATTATACTGACTTAAATAAAGCATGCCCCAAAGATTCATTCACATTGCCACATATAGATCAAATAATTGATGCCACGGCAGGTCATGAATTATTGAACTTCTTAGATGCATATTCTGGTTATAATCAGAATAAAATGAATCCCTCATATGAGGAAAAGACTTCCTTCGTTACAAACAGGGGACTTACTGTTATAAAGTTATGCCTTTTTGCTTGAAAAACGCTGGAGCCACCTATCAAAGGTTAGTGACTAAAATATTCCAAGAACATCTTGGAAAGACGATGGAAGTCTATATTGAAAATCAACACAAGCACAAGACCATTTCCAGCATCTCTCTACTTCTTTGAGATTTTACGCATGTATAATATGAAGCTAAATCCAGAGAAATGCGCTTTTGGAGTGCAATCAGGTAAATTTTTGGGTTTTCTTGTATCGAACAGAGGAATAGAGGTAAATCCTGATCAAATTAAAGCTACAGAGGAAATACCTGATATTTTAACAAATAAAAATGAAGTGCAAAGACTAACAGGGAGAATAGCAGCTTTAGGAAGGTTTATTTCTAAGTCTTTCGAAAAAAGTTTTAAATTCCTCTCAGTTCTGAAAAAGCAGAATCAGTTCGAATGGACTGAAGAATGTCAGCAACCCCTCAAGAATCTGAAGATTTATCTATCGAAACCACCACTACTTTCAAAGCCAAAAGAAAGGGAAAGATTGTAAATCTACCTGGCTGTATCAGAAATTGTTGTAAGTGCAGTACTGGTAAGAGAAGAAAAAGGTAAACAATCACCTATCTAGTAGTCACGGAAGTAACGAACAAAGACAATGCAATTGTCTTTCAACTATTTCATTCAATGATAGACCAGGACAGGAATGAGGTAACTTTCAACAGCTTAACCTGGGACTGGAGAAACGAAATTCTTAATTTTTTGCAGAATGGAACCGTACCTTAAGATAGGAAAGCAGCTCAAGCACTTCGCCGCAAAGCTGCACGGTACTGCCTTATTCATAACTCGCTTTATCACAAGATGTTCGGAGGACCCCTAGCTAAATACCTCGGACCTAACCAAATGGAATTTGTGATGAAAGAAGTCCACGAAGAACACTGTGGAAATCACTCAGGGGCGAGATCCTTAGTGAAAACCTTAATCAGGGCTGGATACTATTGGCCTAAGATGGAAGAAGAAGCCGAAAACTTTGTATCCAAATGTGACAGGTGCCAAAGGTTTGCCAATAACATGCATCGACCAGCGGAATTATTGCATCCAATAATATCCCCATGGCCTTTCATGAAATGGGGTATGGACATAGTGGGACCTCTTCCCACAGCTAAAGGACATGTACGATTTTTGCTCATGCTAACCGACTATTTTACAAAGTGGGTAGAGGCATAAGTGTTCAGACAAGTGCGAAAAAAGAAAGTTAAAAGATTCTTATGGCGGAACATAATATGCCGCTTTGGAATACCAAAAGAAATCATGTGCGATAATGGCCCACAATTCATAGGCTCGCAAATCACAGAATTCTTCGAAAGTTGGCAAATCAAGCGGATCACTTCAACACTATACCACCCTGTGGCTAATGGTCAAGCTGAGTCAACGAATAAGGTCACCATCAACAATCTAAAGAAGCGGTTGGATAAAGCCAAAGGAAACTGGCCTGATGAGTTACCAGCGGTACTATGGGCATACAGAACAACTTCAAAAATAGCCACGGGAGAAACCCCGTTCGCACTTGTTTATGGCTCAGAAGCCTTAATACCTGTGGATATTGGCAAACCAAGCATAAGGTTCTCAACAGCCATGGAGGGAGAAAACGACGACGAATTGAGGACCAATCTAGACCTACTTGAACCACGGAGAGAAGCAGCACTGATACGGATGGCAGCTCAAAAACAAATCATAGAGCGTTATTACAACCGTAAAGCTCAAATCAGGTACTTTAAGATTGGGGACTTCGTCCTCAAAAAAGTCTTTCAATCAACGAAAGAAGCAGGTGCAGGAAAGCTAAATCTAAACTGGAAAGGACCTTACAAAATCCGAGGCATAGTTGGAAAGGCGCCTATGAGTTGGAAGCTATGGACGGCAGAGTTCTACCAACAAGCTGCAATGCCATCCACCTAAAGAAGTATTACTTCTAAGGAAAAGAATACCCCCCGTCAGGTATCAAACGTTCGATTTTATTTTGAACATTTAAAAAATTTACTAACTTTTTTAGATGATAGGCATAAAGATAATCCATCTCCAGATGATGATATTAGACATGCAAAGATGCGAGGAAATAACACAATTCCCGGTCTAGGGTTACACTTTCTGATGGACGTTTTAAAGGGTTAAGCAGTCATCATCTAAAAAACTATATACCTTCGAGTCCGGAATGTTTTTCCTTTTCAGGAAAAGGACCACAAGGAAGGAATAATCAAGTGCTCGAGATTTCATTCTTCAAAGCTCAAAAACTTGGGGGACTATACAGTAGTGAAGGCTAAGACGAAGCAAAGAAGACTATCAGAAAGTCAAAAGCTCGAGCCTGAAGACTCATCTACCCAACAAGACAAGTGATACGAGCAGAATCGAAAGAAATCAAAAGAGTCATCCAAATACTTATTCAAATCTGTTGTAAAAAAACAATTAGGGGTAAAAGATCATCATCAGTGTACTCATTCAAAAAACTATTATCAAATAAAACAGTTATGGATGAAAGATCTAAATCCTTGTATTTGTTCAGAAAACTGTTATCAAATAAAAACAGTTACGAATAAGAAAACATTTCCCTCATACTTATTAGAAAACTACTTCCAACGAAAACAGTTGTGGGTAAAACCCCCAATCTTTATAAAAACTGTTACTAGTAAAAAATAGTTGTTCCCTTGTATTAATATCGAAAAACTGTTACCTATGAATAACTATTACGAAATACAAGAGTATATCAAATTTGTTAAACAAAAATAGTTACAACGTGAGTTTTAGACGATAATCAAACACATGTAAAATGTCATGGAAGTTCAAACAAAAAACTTTCCTTGGAAACATTCTTAAACATGCGTAAAAATTCCTATCACTCTATTGCATTATCATGAAGTTGAGAAGTCTTGTTCATGTCAATTATAAAGGGCCCTCTTCTATAAATTATGCCTATTACAAAAAGGCACACATTTAATATGACACTGTGCCTATTACAAAAAGGTACGAGTAGTCTAAAGCATTCTACATGTAAAACTCAGAGGTAAAACTAAAACCTCGAAAAATGAAGCATGCAAAAGACTTAAAGAGTGAAACAAAAACTCAACAAAAGTCATATTAGCATTAATATATTAAAACGGCTAAGCAAAAAACTAAGTATTAACTTATATTTAGGCGTATGGAATTTTTATATATATACATTGAGATGCCCCTAAGTTGTCATTTGGGGACTTTAAAGAAATCCAAATTTACCCCCGATGGGACTGGGGGTAACCACCAATTGAGACAAAGAAAAAAAAAAGGGGGTGAACCAACTAAACTTCTTCAAGAGGGGGGTTGACTTCACTGGCAGAAGGAGCGGGAGCAACTAGGGATGAAGAGGCATGAGCGGCTGGAGTCTCACCATCAGGTGAAGAAAGGTTATGACCTTGTTGAGCCTTCTCCATGGCTTCCTTAGTTTTAGCTATTTCAGCACTAAGGTCGAAACCCTCTTGACTCATTTCCGTCAATGTGTCAAGGAGAGAATTCATGTACGCCCAGCTCACATCGACAGCAGCCACCTCTTCAAGATCTTCATAATCCTTTGCCCATACTTGAAGCTCAGCTCTCAATCCGTCCTTCTCCGCTTCAGCAGCTTCATGGGCGGCCCTTAACGGAACAATCGACTCCTCCAGAGTTTGAACTTTATCTAAAGCCTTACGAAGGTCCTCTTGAGTACGAGTGAGTGATTGCACGAGCTCGCCTGAGTATTCCTCCTTCTGCCCCAACAAGTTTTTCAAGTCTCTAATCTCCTCTGAGGCACGGGACAGCTGCTCAGCGAACGAAGACTCCAGAACACTCTTGTCTTTATCAGCCTGACTAGAAGAAGCCTTCTCTACTGCCAGTTCTGCTGCCATGAGTCTCATCTGCCGCTTCAAGGTACTCCTTTCCTCTTCTAAAGCATCCATGTCAATCCTTAGGCTATCATACTGTGCTTTCAAATTATCAGCATCGGCCTGCAACTCTTTTGTCTCCTGGTCCGTGTTTGAAATCCTCTCCATAAGCTCCATGCCTATAAGGTTAATCTACAAGAAATAAACCAGTTAGATATGGTAAATTTCATATACGAAAATGAAAGAGGATAACTTGCATCATACCTTCAAAGAAGTATGCACGACCTCATTGGCCCATGTAAGAGCATCGTGGCTGGCTAGCTTGGCTTTCTCAGAGGGACCTATCAAAGGCTTGAGCCACACTTCGGGCTCACCCGTTTTCTTGAAAAGATTCCCCTCAGCTGGAACCTCTATTACCACATGCCGCATCTCTCTACTAGAAGAACCTACTTCCCTAGCGGAAGGCATGGAAGCAGGCAGAGATGAAACAACAACAGGCATGGAGGATTGAGGAGCTGGAGAAGCCACGGGCAAAGCAGCAGGCACGTAGGGTTGAAGAGTTGAGGAAGCCACGGGCAAAGCAACAGCTGAAACCGTAATACCCAAAGGAGCAGATGAGAAAAATTCTCTTAAAGAAGTAGGAAAGACAGTAGCCAAAAGGACATCGTCAGAAGCAAGGTCAAAACCTTCATGGAACAGGCAATCCACAGAATTAAGAACGGGGGAGTGTGAGACATATTCAAGGATAGAGTGCTCAACCACAGACACGGAAGACAAGGTCGAGGGTGTAGACTAATCATCTGAAACCACTCGCCTTCTCCGTGGCCTATGTACTAAAGTACCTTCTTCTTCTTCTTCTACGGAACGAGACTCACCAATCTTCTTCCTCGAGGAAGATGAACCAACAATAATTTCTTGGGCCTGAGACAAAGACATCTTCGGGATAGATGAAGCATACACCCCACGAGCAGAGAACCCTATTAAAAGGGAAAAAGTTAAGCGATAAAGAAAGAAGAGACTCGAGTAAGCAAAGAAGCAAGAAAAAGAGCTTCACGTACTGTGGGTCTTTACATGCCAACCATACCTCCCAGCAAGGTACTTCCAAGATATTTCTTCTAAAGGAGCAACAGACAACAATTTTTCAACCCAATCACGGATACCGGAGACATTCTCAAAAGTATCCATGATTGCTGAGAGAAGAATAAACATATACGGTGTTAATAAAACATCTCAAGTCAGAACGAAGAAAAAATAAATAGATGTGAGCTAAAGCATATTCACGTGCGCGATTCCACTTCTCAGGGAAGGGAAGATTTTCATCACCCACTGAACCAACAGTGGGTACAGCAACATACCGGAGGTACCGACCCCTATCCTTATCATCTCCAGGGGTTACCAGCACTCTTTTGCTTCTAGCAGTCAGAGTAAAAAACCCTTCACGAAATAAGGTAGGAGAGTAGAGATGAATAAGATGGTTGAAAGTAAAAGGAACCGAGGCTAAAGAAAGCCAAATTTCTAAGACATGTGACAACTCGCCACACAAGCGGACCAACTTGTCCTAAACAGATATTGAAAAAACGGCAGAATTCAATTATGACTGGGTCAATAGGGGGTCTAAACCCTAGAGTGAAAGGGTACGTATAAACAAAATAATATCCCGTCATGTAAGACTTTATTCTTTGATTACTATTCGAAATATAGACAGGTAAATCAAGCCTCCAAAAACACTCCCCACGAATAAGGGAAATCTGACCCTCAGTTATAAGGGTTGGATACCTTTTGACACTCTCAAGAGAAGAAGATTGGTCTGCAAGAACATGATTATCTCTAGCAAAAACAAACTCAGCAGGGACAATTTCATCAACTCCAGGTTCACGAAGGCGTTCACCTCTACCTCTAGACAAAGACCGAGAAACCCTGAACCTCGGAGAAACTAGATATCAAGTGTAAAGAGAGGGAACTATCTGAGAAGAATAGGAGCCTCTCGAAGGAGTGGATCCCAGACTTCTAAGTCTACCACCCCTCCAACTTCTAGTCGGAGCAGAAGACGGCGTTAAATTTTAAATATCTATTACTCCCTGAGGAAGGTTTGAAGAAGACATGTTTACAAAGGCAAGAAGAAAGTTCTTTACAAAAGACAAAGTTAGAAAGTGTTTCGTGGAAGCAAAGAAAAGAAGAAAGGTATTTATACTTGAGGACAACTGTCAAACGTGGAAAAAAATAAAAATAATGATGAAAATTCATAATTGAAGATGTCACTTCGGGACTGATGCAGCCGCAAAAAGCCCTAAAAGGTGCCGAGTAAATGCAGAACCAATCCGAAAAGGACACATGGTATGAGCATTAAATAGAAGTGACAAATGACGCCTATGGTGCAGAGAAGGATAAAATGTTTCGAGAAAAAGTGGCGGCAAAATATTCCCGCTATAAATATCCACTTACCAAATATTAATCGATAAATATATGGTAAGTGGGGGGACTATCTGTATTGGTAAAAAAGAGTTTCACACTTAAGAAAGCTTTTGAAACCTCAGCCAGTTACGTGGACACAGGAGAATCCGGTAGCTGGATGTGATTCTTTGAAGAGGTACCGAACAAAGAGGCACGATTCAATAAACCTTCGAGCTTATCAGCCACTGGAAACTCAACCTGATCAAAACAGGGAAGAAGCACGGTCAGAATGAATCTAGACAAAGCTACGGGAAAATTCAAGGACCCACAATTGATTACTCGAACGTTATGTAACCGTACCCAAATTACCGTTATCCTTTGTAACGTCTCATTAATGTCATAATTAATCATTAATGAGAAACCATAGCAAGAGTTGAATGTTATATCAAGGAATCTCATATATAAGAAAATACAGCTTGTGAAGGCATCTGATTCTCGAATATAATTGACTTCGCTTTTCTATATTTCTGCAATATTGTCTATTATTCATTTTTCTCTATTTCCTTGATTATCAGTAACCCGTGTTCATCCTAAAAGTAGATTTTGTCAAAGGGTCTAATTATTTGGTTAAACAAATAATTTCTTGGTCCTGAGCCAAAGACATCTTCGGGATAGATAAACCAGACACCCCACGAGCAGAGAACCCTATCAAAAGGGAAAAAGTTAAGCGACAAAGAAAGAAGAGACTCGAGTAAGGAAAGAAGCAAGAACAAGAGCTTCGCTTACCGTGGGTCTTTACATGCCAACCATACCTCCCAGCGAGGTACTTCCAAGATCTTTCTTCTAAAGGAGCAACGGACAATAATTTTTCGACCCAATCAGAGATACCGGAGACATTCTCAACAGTATTCATGATTGCTGAGAGAAGAAGAAACAGATACGGTGTTAATAAAACATCTCAAGTCAAAACGAGGAAAAAATAATAGATGTGAGCTAAAGCATACTCACGTGCGCGATTCCACTTCTCAGGGAAGGGAATATTTTCTTCACCCACTAAACCAACAGTGGGTATAGCAACATACCGGAGGTACCAACCCCTATCCTTATCATCTCCAGGGGTTACCAGCACTCTTTTGCTTCTAGCAGTCAGAGTAAAAACCCCTTCACGAAATAAGGTAGGAGAGTAGAGATGAATAAGAAGGTTGAAAGTAAAAGGAACCGGGGCTAAAGAAGCCAAACTCCTAAGACATGCGACAACTCGCCACACAAGCGGACCAACTTGTCCTAAACAGATATTGAAAAAACGGCAGAATTCAATTATGACTGGGTCAATAAGGGGTCTAAACCCTAGAGTGAAAGGGTACGTATAAACAAGAGAATATCCCGTCTTGTAAGACGTTATTCTTTGATTAATATTCCGAATATAGACAGGGAAATCAGGCCTCCAAAAACACTCCCTACGAACAAAGGAAATCTGACCCTAAGTTATAAGGGTTGGATACCTTTCGACACTCTCAAGGGAAGAAGATTGGTCTACAAGAACTTGTTTATCTCTAGAAAAAACAAACTCAGCAGGGACAATTTCATCAACTCCAGGTTCACGAAGGCATTCACCTCTGCCTCTAGACAAAGACCGAGAAACCCTAAACCTCGGAGAAACTAGAGATCTAGTGGAAAGAGAGGGAACTATCTGAGAAGAAGAGGAGCCCCTCGAAGGAGTGGATCCTAGACTTCTAAGTCTACCACCCCTCCAACTCTTAGTCGGAGCAGAAGACGGTGTTAAATTTTCAATATCTATTACTCCCTGAGGAAGGTTTGAAGAAGACATGTTTACAAAGGCAAGAAGAAAGTTCTTTACAAAAGACAAAGTTAGAAAGTGTTTCTTGGAAGCAAAGAAAAGAAGAAAGGTATTTATACTTGAGGACAACCATCAAACGTGGAAAAAAGAAAAATAATGATGAAAAGTCATAATTGAAGATGTCACTTCGGGACTGTTGCAGCCGCAAAAAGCCCTAAAAGGTGCCGAGTAAATGCAGAACCAATCCAAAAAGGACACGTGGTATGAGCATTAAATGGAAGTGACAAACGACGCCTATGGTGCAGAGAAGGTAACAATGTTTCGAGGAAAAGAGGCGGCAAAATATTCCCGCCATAAATATCCACTTACCAAATATTAATCGATAAATATATGGTTAGTGGGGGGACTATCCACTTTGAAGAGGTACGGAACAAAGAGGCACGATTCAATAAACCCTCGAGCTTATCAGCCACGGAAAACTCAACCTGATCAAAACAGGGAAGAGGCACGGTCATAATGAATCTATACAAAGCTATTGGCAAATTCAAGGACCCACAATTGATTACTCGAATGTTATGTAACCGTACCCCAATTACCGTTATCCTTTGTAACGCCTCATTAATGTCATAATTAGTCATTAATGAGCAATCATAGCAAGAGTTGAACGTTATATTAAGTAATGTCCTATATAAGGGAGGGGAATACAACTTGTAAAGGCATCTGATTCTCGAATATAATTGACTTCGCTTTTCTATATTTCTGCAATATTGTCTATTATTTATTTTTCTCTATTTTCTCAATTATCAGTAATCCGTGTTCATCCTAAAAATAACTTTAGTCAAAGGGTCTAATTCTTTGGTTAAACAAATAATTTCTTGGGCCTGAGCCAAAGACATCTTCGGGATAGATGAAGCAGACACCCCACGAGCAGAGAACCCTATTAAAAGGGAAAAAGTTAAGCGACAAAGAAAGAAGTGACTCGAGTAAGGAAAGAAGCAAGAACAAGATCTTCACTTACCGTGGGTCTTTACATGCCAACCATACCTCCCGGCGAGGTACTTCCAAGATCTTTCTTCTAAAGAAGCAATGGACAATAATTTTTCTGCCCAATCACGGATATCAGAGACATTCTCAACAGTATCCTTGATTGCTGAGAGAAGAAGAAAGAGATACGGTGTTAATAAAACATCTCAAGTTAGAACGAGGAAAAAATAAATAGATGTGAGCTAAAGCATACTCACGTGCGTGATTCCACTTCTCAGGGAAGGGAAGATTTTCTTCACCCACTAAACCAACAGCGGGTACAGCAACATACCGGAGGTACCGACCCCTATCCTTATCATCTCCAGGGGTTACCAGCACTCTTTTGCTTCTAGCAGTCAGAGTAAAAACCCCTTCACGAAATAAGGTAGGAGAGTAGAGATGAATAAGATGGTTGAAAGTAAAAGGAACCGAGGCTAAAGAAGCCAAACTCCTAAGACATGCGACAACTCGCCACACAAGCGGACCAACTTGTCCTAAACAGATATTGAAAAAATGGCAGAATTCAATTATGACTGGGTCAATAGGGGGTCCAAACCCTAGAGTGAAAGGGTACGTATAAACAAAAGAATATCCCGTCTTGTAAGACATTATTCTTTGATTACTATTCGGAATATAGACAGGGAAATCAGGCCTCCATAAACACTCCATACGAACAAGGGAAATCTGACCCTCAGTTATAAGGATTGGATACCTTTCGACACTCTCAAGGGAAGAAGATTGGTCTACAAGAACTTGATTATCTCTAGCAAAAACAAACTCAGCAGGGACAATTTCATCAACTCCAGGTTCACGAAGGCGTTCACCTCTACCTCTAGACAAAGACCGAGAAACCCTAAACCTCGGAGAAACTAGAGATCTAGTGGAAGGAGAAGGAACTATCTGAGAAGAAGAGGAGCCCCTCGAAGGAGTGGATCCTAGACTTCTAAGTCTACCACCTCTCCAACTCCTAGTCAGAGCAGAAGACGGCGTTAAATTTTCAATATCTATTACTCCCTGAGGAAGGTTTGAAGAAGACATGTTTACAAGGGCAAGAAGAAAGTTCTTTACAAAAGACAAAGTTAGAAAGTGTTTCTTAGAAGAAAAGAAAAGAAGAAAGGTATTTATACTTGAGGACAACCGTCAAACGTGGAAAAAAAGAAAAATAATGAGGAAAAGTCATAACTGAAGATATCACTTCGGGGCTGAGTCAACCGCAAAAAGCCCTAAAAGGTGCCGAGTAAATGCAGAACCATTCCGAAAAGGACACGTGGTATGAGCATTAAATGGAAGTGACAAACGACGCCTATGGTGCAGAGAAAGATACAATGTTTCGAGGAAAAGCGACAGCAAAATATTCCCGCCATAAATATCCACTTACCAAATATTAATCGATAAATATATGGTAAGTGGGGGACTATCTGTACTGGTAAAAAAGAGTTTCACATGTAAGCCAGTTTTTGACAACTCAGCCAGTTACGTGGACACAGGAGAATGCGACAGCTGGATGTGATTCTTTGAATAGGTACGGAACAAAGAAGCACGATTCAATAAACCCTCGAGCTTATCAGCCACGGGAAACTCAACCTGATCAAAACAGGGAAGAGGCACGGTCAGAATGAATCTAGATAAAGCTACGGGCAAATTCAAGGACCCACAATTGATTACTCGAACGTTATGTAACCGTACCCCAATTACCTTTATCCTTTGTAACGCCTCATTAATGCCATAATTAGTCATTAATGAGCAACCATAGCAAGAGTTGAACGTTATATCAAGGAATCTCCTATATAAGGGAGGGGAATACAGCTTGTAAAGGCATCTGATTCTCGAATATAATTGACTTCGCTTTTCTATATTTCTGCAATATTGTCTATTATTTATTTTTCTCTATTTCCTTGATTATCAGTAATTCGTGTTCATCCTAAAAATAGTTTTAGTCAAAGGGTCTAATTCTTTGGTTAAACACTACATCCTGCACTTCATGTGCCGATCCAGGTGTGTTTGAGCGTGGCGATTGTTGAGTCCAGCCGGCTTATCTTCGGAGACTGCAAGGTAGCTGCTAGCGTACGCAGAACCTTGTTACTCTTTCTATTTCTCCTTTTGATTGTATTGACATTTAGACAATTGATGTAATAGTTAAGTACTTAGACGCTCATGACTTAGTGACACCCCGATCTTTGGGTCTCGTTTTTTGCATTTATATTTTCAAATTTAAAGTTTAACTTGTTTTTATGAGAATTTCTAATATGAAGAATCTTTACTTATCTTATATCTTAAATTTGTGATATTTTTGGGAATAATAGGCTTTCCTAAGGCGGGACTAGTTTTCGCGGGGTGTTCTGAGTTAGTGTAATTCTTAGGTGGTTTTGTAGCAAGTTCTCTTTTATCAGTAATTAATGTATGTTGCAATTTGCGTTAAGGATCGTGACAAACGTTTGATTTTGATTAGGAGAGAGAGAAATGGAGAATAAGGAGAGAGGGTTAAGATCTTTTTCTTTTTTTATTGAGAAATACACTTCATTTTGCTTTACCAGGTGAATATGCAATGAGCTCTGACAATATCACGTGAAAGCTTTAATAAATGTAAAGAGAATTCACTTTTGGAGAAAGAGAAATAGATGATACCCAAATTACTCTTGGTATTATCACTCACTTTAATTAATTGAAGGTTAGATGTATCGAGTCAAATATTACAGGGACTAAAAGTACAATTAGATAATAATACAAGGGCGAAAATAGCCATTTCCCCTAAGAAGATTTATCTGTAATTATAATACTAATATTCAACGTGCACATTAAAGATAATTTTTGAAAGATCTATAAGGCGAAGTGTCAAAAATTAACTTTTGCTTTTCTATTAACTTTTTAATGACTCAATTTATCTTCAGAATAAAAGAATTAAATAAAACTCCATATATCTATCTATATCTATATCTATATTATATTAAAAGCACGAATGCCATTAACGAAATGTTATTCGCCTTTTTTAAAAGTGTAGTTCACACTGAACAAAATAGTTATTTGATTATTTTACTTATATTTAAAAGTAATTATTTAATTATTTTCTTAATATTTAGGACTTCAAATTCAACTAAATTTTGGTGTACTAAATTTTTCCTTATTTTATTCATGTAATGTAACATTTTTTTTAAAAAAAAATATAATAACAAATTGAACGGTCAATTCTTTCCAAATATTTTAGGCAAACTTTTTTAGCACTTTAATTCTTTTAACGTTTGGGATTCTTACTTTCCATAAAGGAGAAAAAGATTCTTCAAAGTGATCTTTTCCATTAGTAACTATTGGCGTGGCTTTGAAATTTCAATAGGTACAACACAATTTCAATTTGATCAGACATCACTATTCAATTATTAGTATATATTTATAAACAAAACAAAAATACCTATATATTTTAGGTTAAACACTTTTAACTACTTTTAGGTTTAGAAAATACAATAGCTTCCATAAGGATTTATAAATCTAATATCTTCAAATATCTCTATAATAATCGCGTTTGTTCCGATATTTTTTGGAGGTTATAATGAAGTACTGTTATAGAGAAAATATATTATAATATAACATTAAAAATCAGTTCAGAGAAAAACGTGATTATTATAGTGAATGACTGTTATATAATAATATTGTTATAGAGATGTCTGACCGTAAAAATATTTTTACACAATCGATATAACATTTTTTTTATGTTGTAACTAAAGTTAACTTTCATAAGAATCTATAATCTTATAAAAATATTCTGCGCAATTAACATAACAATTTTTTTTACGTTTGTAACTCGTGTTATTTTTTACAAGGAATATAAATCTAATGGAATATGCAACTCTATTTTATTTTATTTTTATTTTCTACTTGGTATCTGGTACTTGTATTGGGGTCGATGAAATCTGATTTCGCACTGAGGACTTAAATCAAATACCTTTGACTAAAGATGAATCTGCTAGATTTACAATAATTGAAGGAATCTTCTAAGTATTATTGCAATAAAATTAAAACGGTTTCCAAAGTTCAAATCTTTCTTGAAAACTTAATTAATCTTATGCTATCGAATAAACAAAATTCTTTACATTTACAACTAAATTTAACTTTCATAAGGATTTATAATCCTATAAAAATATTCTGCGCAATCAACATAACAAATATTTTTACATTTGTAGCTCAAGTTAGTTTTCACAGGGAATATAAATCTAATGAAATATGCAACTCTATTTTTTTTTGGTTTTCTACTTAGTATTTGGTATTTGCATTATGGTCGATGAAATCCCATTTCACACTGAGGATTTAAATCAAATATCTTTGACTAATGAATCTGCTAGATTTACAATAGTTGAAGGAATCTTCCAAGTATCATTGCAATAGGATTAAAACTTTTTCCAAAGTTTAAATCCTTTTTGAATTAATTAGTCAATTATTTATTATATATTACAAATATCTATCTTTTTTGTCAATACAAATATTTTTGGTTTACAACAATCAAAAAATTTCTTTTCTTTTGTTTCCTTTTAAATAAAAAACAAAATCTGTAAAACCCAAACGAGGCAGTGACAAAAAAAAAAGGTGATGTTAGTTGCTACTTTTTTCTTTTAAATAGATCCAGATTATCAAAGTTTTACTTTTAAAATATTAATTATAGAAACATTTAATGTAATTGAATTTTGTTTTCATGGAACAGGAACAATAGATAAATGGATTATAATAAAATCATTTAAGTATATGGATTAGGTACTCTAAGTTCATTTCTTAACTTTTAAGAAAAAAAGAAAATGAATGCGATAATATTAACACGTAGAATAGAAGAAGAAAAAAATGAGTAGAGCTTTTTCTCTATTGAGTATTCTAAATAGGCTCGGCATTTATTTCAGAAACTTAGTAACATTTATCATTACTCTCTATTTTATAACCTAGATACAATTTTAATAATATATGTAATGTTTAAAATTTTAAACACATTAGTATAGGTACACGAGCAATACGCGTACTCTGAGACTAGTATTATATTAAAAGCACGAAGACTCTTAGCATAATATCGTTCGTCTTTCTTACCCTTTAAAAATAGAGTTCACATTGAATAAAATAGTCCTAATATGTAAGAATAATCATTTAATTATTCTCCTAATATCTGGGACATTGCAATCAACTATAATTCTGCTTATTAAAATTTTCCATAGTTGAATTATGTAGAGAATCTTTATATTTTAGGATTCTAAAAGTAATTAAATTTTATTTTATATAGATTTCCTATTTCAAGCACATTAATATTAAAGTTGTAGTAAATTATAATTTTTTTTTTGTCATTCAAAACTTAGAAATTAAGTACTCATTTTTGTACTACATTTTTTCCATAGATTAGCACTCATGAACTACTACTAAAAACCAACTTTGTTTTTGTTTTGTTTGTGGACAAATAATATCCGGTCAGGCCTATGGCTGGATCCTTTTAGATCTACGGCCCGGCCGGCTTGCCGCCTTCCTTAACAAGCCCTCGAGCCTCCTTTGCGCCGCCTTCTTCATAGAAGCCGCCGGGTTTACCCGGAAGTCCGAATACTAAAAATAGGTAACATAAGTTATATATGACACAAAAGTAGAATACTCATTGTATTTGGCAAAATTAACAGTAACATCGAATTATTCACTTTTGCTTATCCTTCAAAGATTTTTTTGATTAGTCAGTTGTTCGTAAGCAGTTTATTATATTTTTTGCGGGTTTTACAAAGAATAGAAAACCTTAGCGGCAATCTCAAAGGAACACCTCTGTATATATATTCTTCGAGTTGAATTTGTCATATCATGTGAATTTATTTTGTTGACTACTTTTGACGTTCTAAAGTATGATAATATGACATGAATTCCGCTTTCAGACTTTTATTTGCGATGCAAAACTAATTTACTTTGGATGATGTCAGTTATTATGAGGAAATCCTAGACTAAAATTGTTAACGATTTCTATGTAATTACTATAATTCTAATATTACATAAACATTAAATAAATACATCATCTTGAAGATATTTAATTTATCTACTATGTCAATTAAGTATGTAATAACACTCAATTGCATTGTTTAAAAAAATATTGTAAGTATTTTGATGCAACAACACTTTATGCTACCACATTTTATTCTTCTTGTACATTTTTTATTTATTGATGCAATACACATGTGCAACGCATGTACACTAAAATTAGTTATATTAAAAGCACGAAGGCCATTAGTGAAATATCGTTCGCCTTTTTTGCCCTTTAAAATTTAATTTCACAATAGACAAAATAGTAATTTAATTATTCTAATATTTATTAAGACTTTAAAATCAACTAAAAATCTTGCATATTAAATAATTACCTTATTTGAACTATTAGGTAAGAAATTCTAATATTTAAAAATTAAATATTAATTAAAGATTTACCTTCTAGAGCTATAAGATAAACATAGTAATTAAGTAATATATAAAACCTAACATAGAAACTTCTGATAACTTATATATACTTTGTTTATAGTGTTGAATCAGATGGTAAATAAGAAATTGAAAGAATCAAATCAAATTTGACATTAGTCTTGTTTATTATAGGTCTTCTCTAATTTTTCTTCTTTTAATTTTTGGACTATCATTGGCATGAATCCATGACAAAGAATAAGTTGATCAAATATTTTATGTAAAAAACTTTCTGTGGATTAAGTACGTAATAAATAATAGGAACTGATATTGCATGTAGCAAAAATAAAAGTATGTATCGTTTATTACTCTTAATGTATTATATCACGACCACAAATCCATTAAAGGTCGTAATAGCGCCGGACACCATTGTCAAAATAAGTCAATCCAAAATAATTAATTAATTCCCATTTTAGTATTTCTGAAAACATAAGTTTCCTTCAATTTTACTAGTAACAAATGAACTTTAAGGAATAATATTAATGTTGTCACGACCCAAACTGATGGGCCGCAACGGGCAACCGGTACCTTACTCAACCTAGTACCAACGTAACGTATCTTTCTTATTACATCATCATATACGTGACATACGGGCCTAATAGGCTAACATGATCATTTATAAACTCAAAACATAGGCCGACAACGCCGTACATTCTTTCACGTACACGACATATGTCTACAAGCCTCTAAGAGTACATAAATGTCATAAAGGTCGGGATAGAGTCCTTCCATACCAAACAATACATGTCTAAATCATACCAACCAAACAAACAACTCTGAAGCAAATGGAGCGCATCAACATCTTCCACTGAGCTGATAGCCTACTTGGAGGGCTCTCGATGTCACATCCCAAACTACCTCCTAGACGTGACTGGCACCTAGCTTACACTGCCCGCTAGGCGAACCAATTCCTGTACTCTTAACCTATTATACAAGTATTGAGAGAAACACGTACTAGCCCAAAAACACTAAATATTATTAAATACGAAATAATTATTCGACTAAACTCATAATTTATTTATAATATAAGAGTACTCAAATACTAAATCTCTACCCCAAATTACATACTAAGAATGTGGAGCATCTAATAGAGTAATAGAAGTTTAAGTGACGGGCATGCAAACCCGAAAGAAATAATTGACATAAGATAGGTAGAGTTGAAACAACGACCTCCACGGATAATGCGGCGGCTCACCTCAGCAATAGGATCCACTCAACGAACTCGTCCGCCACTAGCTCTATCTCCCGCAATGGTATCTGCATAGAGACGCAGGTAAGGAGTGAGTTATACGTAAATATAACCCAGTAAGATCCTCGACCCACCACTTTAAATACCTCTGGAACAAGTGTTAGAAAATACAACCACACCACAACAGGAATGATATAGTAAATATGATAACTATACAATAACTCAATATATGTGTATCACCAGAGTTCTTAAGGATTAACCAACAAGAGTACTCACTAAGGACTTATCATAATTGCAGTGAAAGAAATTTACCAACACACCCACAGGTCCACAACGACACCACAATGCCTCAAATATGTAACAGAGCATAAACAATGCTCAATGAAGCATACACAATGCTCAGGTGATAAACAAAGGCATACACAATGCCCCAATATCATGGCGCACAGTCGTATCAAACTCAACATCATGGCGCACAACCATGTAAAACTCAAAACCATGGCGCACAGCCGTATTAAACTCAACCTCATGGCGCACAGCCGTATCAAACTATAAAACAACTTATAAAGTAATATTTTTATTTTTTTTTCTTTTGTATTACTTCAATTAAAATAATATATTTGCGGCTGGTCTAAGACCACCGATTCTGCCAAGCGCACCCTTGTCCCAACACATGGACCAGGCAGAGAAAATACATTTTAAAATGGATTTTTAGAAAAGCAAATACCAAAGCTTAAAGTCTCACTTACCTCGCTAACGAGAAGTTCCCCAACCTTGTAACGACTAGAATACCAACCAAATGGCCTTCAATGGCCTCAATCTATCCAAAATATTGAATAACACACCCTAATTAGTCTAAGTGAATAATTTTCATAATTTAAGGATAAGTAATAATCAAAGTCGGTCTCCAGTCCAATTAAAAAAACTCCGTATTCAATTCGTTAAACACAGAACGAGAATGAAAATACTAAAACAGTGTTAGGCTACATAATACATTAGTGGTAATCCACCCCAACCTCCTTGCTACAATTCTTAATCATTGAACCTAATCATGAAATCATGATTAAATTTTAACATTCCTTACACTTAATCTTTACAAGCTCATAGTCACTGCAAAATCATGGTCTAATCTAAAATTGGAAGGGAACGAACTGAAGAATAAATAATTGTTCTCTATATCTATTTTAAAATCTCATGTATATTATGTCTAATTCACTACTATTTAATCATTACACAATTATTAGG
>ML411690.1:4223-63265 GCA_005239525.1 Nicotiana knightiana | reverse complement strand
GAGATTTTGACAATTAAATACTAGAGGGGGGGGGGGATGAGTTCCTAGCGGTCTGATCTATTTCGATCAATGGCCGAGATTTGATCAATTAAACTAAACGGGGTCGTTTGGGTAGTGTAGGGGGCCGACCAGGTAATGGGATTGGGCCTGGGTCGTGGGTGTTTGTAGAGACTAGATTTGGGCCTGGGTAAATTAGCCCAGGTCCGATTTTAGCCTCTAGGGTCAATTAAGCTTTAATTAATTTAATTAACACTAATTAAACTCAGAAAATGTAATTAATTAATTCTGACCTTATTTTTGTCAAATTATAAACTAATTAAGAATAAAATAATTAATTTAATACTCCTAATCAATCAACTTCATAATTTGTTAGATAAATGACGAAATTGATAATTTAACCGTTAATTCTACATTATGTCAATTAATCGTATTTTTGTCATTAATTAATTAAATCAATTATTAAATAGTATATTAATTAGCTCTAATTCTATTTTTTATCTAATTGAAAAAAATAAAAATTAGTTAACGATTGAATTTAAAAAAAAAGGAATTATCAATTAACACTTGTAATTATTTAAAGGATAAATTTTTGTAATTTCCTAAAAATGATTAAGTTTATGCACCTAATTATGCAATTTTTGAATTATTTATCAATTTTATAGGATGAATTATGATTATGCAATGCAAAAATAATTCACAATTAATCACTAAAATTCAACAAAAAATTTTAAAATTAATTTATTGTATCGAATTTGTAGGAGTATTTAGTAGGTGAAAAATTACATGCTCACAGCTGCCCCTCTTTGCTCGGAAACACGAAGAGTTTTCGGTCAAAGACAAAGTGAGCAGTTATGAACAACTTTTACCTGTTCAAATACTCCATGTGAAGCATTTTTTTTAAAAAAAGTTTGACCGAACTTTGCTTCAGAGGTTGCCTACATATCCTTGGCTATAAAGGAATCATGTCAGTGTAGTTCTGGAAGTTTTGGTAGTTGGGACTACCGGGAGGCCGTAGTTTCACCACTGTTGCTGCTGCTTAATGCTTGCTGAGCTCCTTATTACACCAAAGTCAAAAATGAAAAAGACTAACTAAGCCTATCAACTACGAGTTACAAGATTCCTATCTGTGAGTCTTTTGAAGCTTGATCTTGAGTCTTGGCTGCTTTTTTATACAGACTTCGATCTGAATCTTGATGCTTGTTAGTTATAGGTGCTGGTTCAATCTTCTTCAGCTTTTCGGATCAAGAATGGACATGCATAGCTTGTGACTTCAACCTGTCTCGAGCAGTCCACCTATTTTCTGCTTCTGTACTTTGAGGTTCAAATCTTTTCTTTTCTTCTTTTCTTTTATTCTGAACTGAGACGTCTTCTTTTGCTCGTCTCGAATCCATTGTCCCAAATTGTAATCTGCGCAAAATAAAAAACAAACGAACGAAATTTTCTGCCCCAGTTTTCACCAGGAAAATTTCGCGAGCTATTGTAAGGAAATCTACACTATTTTGTTATTGAAAGAGATGAAAAGCTGGGGGGAGTGCACCCGGAGTTATTGTAGACTAGGGAATGGGTACCCTATATCTCAAAGCAAGATCAACTAGGGGTTGGAGGCCCTATGTTGCAAAAAATAAAATTAACTAGGGATTGTATAACCTATGTTGGAAAAGAAATCAATTAGGGAATGTATACCCTTAATTGGAAAATAAAGCATCAATTAGGGAATGTATACCTTAAATTGGCATCCACTAGGGAGTGTGTACACCCATGTCGGGGAAAAAAATCAACTAGGGAATGTATACCCTTAATTGGAAAAGAAAAACATCAATTAGGGAATGTATACCCTTAATTGGAAAAGAAAACATCAATTAGGGAATGTATACCCTTAATTGGAGAAGAAAAACATCAATTAGGAAGTGTATACCCTTAATTGGAAAAGAAAAGCATCAGTTAGGGAACGTATACCCTTAACTTGAAAAGGAAGCATCAATTAGGGAATGTATACTCTTAATTGGAAAAGAAAAGCATCAGTTAGGGAATGTATACCCTTAATTGGAAAAGAAAAGCATCAGTTAGGGAATGTACACCCTTAACTGGAAAAGAAAAACATCAGTTAGGGAATTTATACCCTTAATTGGAAAAGCAAATATCAGTTAGGGAATGTATACCCTTAACTGGAAAAGCAAAACATCAATTAGGGAATGTATACCCTTAATTGGAAAAGAAAAGCATCAGTTAGGGAATGTATACCCTTAACTGGAAAAGCAAAACATCAATTAGGGAATGTATACCCTTAATTGGAAAAGCAAAAAATCAGTTAGGGAATGTGTACCCTTAACTGGAAAAGCAAAACAGCAGTTAGAGAATGTATACCCTTAATTGGAAAAGCAAAACATCAACTAGGGAATGCATACCCTTAATTGGAAAAGAAATCGTCAATTAGGGAATGTGTACCCTTAATTGGCATCGACTAGGGAGCGTGTACACCCACGTCGGGAAAAGGTGTAGTTGGGGATTGGAGGCCTCATACTACTTTGAGTCATTTTCAACTTCAATTCTCTTTTTTTTTTCTTTTTATTTTATTTTAGGCATGCGGGAAAAGATTTTTGGAGGAAACTTCCCTTTCTTTGGAGTTAATGCTGCAGAGCTCCTTCTAGCTCTTGCGCAACTTCTTTTGGTTGCACCTGCTTTTTGCATGGTTTCTTTTGCACCTGTTTCCTATTTTCAAACAAAGAACAATTTGTTAGTTTGGAACGGTGGTTGGTTTTGCGGCCTTGATTATTTCAAACTGCTTGATCTCAGCCTATTTGACGAAGATCTCAGCCGTTTGCTTGTTTGCTGGGGATTGGGTTTCGTTTCCAACCCGGGGACTTTGGCTTTCCAGATTTTGTCGTGGCGACCGGTCACGTGGGACCCAACATTTCAACTTTATTCTGCCTTTTTAGGCCTTTCACTTGCTTTTCTTTTTGGGGTTTTCGGAGCATCAGTAAGATTCAGGCTCCTCAGATTTGTTGCACCGGTTAGTCTCGTGGGACTTAACCTTTCCAACTTTATTTTGCCTTCATCGGCCTTTGTTTGTGATTTTTCCTTCCATTTGGCTTTAAAGCATTTGGAGCATTTTGTCTTTTCAAACTTTGCCGAGAGGGTTAGCCGCGTGGGACTCAACCTTTCACTTCAATTTCCTTTGTAGACATTTCAATTTGATTTTCTCCTTTCAAGGGTTTTGAGTTTGAAGCATCGGCCGCTATGGCAAGTCGAGATCGACTTGATTCCCCTGATGAGGCTGGGTGCCTTTTGCATATTAGCCCGTATCAAATGAGATCCCTGTAAATCAGTTTTGCCATCCTTTCTTTGCCTTAGTTTCGGAGCAGAGTTAGACCGAAAGGGATTGAGAAACAATAAATGACAGAATGGATAATGAGTTTAAACGAAAGGTATCCCTTTCGGGGAAAGGTATCCCTTTCGGGGAAAGGAAGGAAGGACTTTTCTGGAGTGCATGCGGACTTCAATGAACATGACATACCTTTTGGACTGTATGCCTGATCCGTGTAAACCGTCCGACTCTCAGAAATTCATCACAACTATCACCTCGAGATTGAGAAACCTTGCCCCAGACTGTGTCCATGTTAGTGACCCATTATCCTTTTCGATCAGTGGTTCCCTTTGCGGGTTTTCACCAACTAACCTCTCTCGTTTCTATTCTCACCATCACCTTGTAGTGCTCTTTGTGAGTTTTCACTAACAAGACTCTCTCATTTTTAATTTCTCTGCTTACCGTTGCCTTACGGTGCCCGTGTGGGTTTTCACAAATAATACTCTCTCATTTTATTTCTCTCATTTGCTTGCACCAGATCCGACACTGTATCCTCCAACTTTAGACATCTTTTCCAATTGATCGGAAGGACTTAAACAGGGTTTTGGTGAAAAGAATTTGTATTGAGTTACAACTTTGGAACCTCTCCGGCGAAATTATCGCCAAACATATTATAACATCTGCCCCAACTTAAACTGTTGGGGAAATGTGGAATTTTATTTTGGTGTGACTGAACCCCAAGGAGAGGCTGCCTACGTATCCTTTCGGAATCAAGTTGAACGTAATTCAGGGAAACATTTTTTTTCTTCATATTTTCATACTTTCGGGTTCCAAAGAGGGTAATCAAAGAAGGGTAACCGGCTCAAAAGGTTTGTAAAAGGGTTAATGGTGTTTGGTGGCGAGAATGAAAGCCTTCGTCACTTCAATTGGAGAAAATTTTAACATTATATGGAGGATCAAATGTAGTACCTTTTGACTGCATCTACATTGACAGCCGTTTCGGGGTCATTTCCTTCGATGTCTCCCAGGTATAATGCTCCTTTTGGTAGAAATTTCCTTATGATGTACGGACCTTTCTAATTCGGGGCGAATTTTCTTTTTGCCTCTTCGTGGTGCGGGAGGATACGTCTTAAGACAAATTGCCCCACTTCAAAGTTCCTAGGTCGCACTTTCTTGTTGTAAGCGCGAGCCATTCTTTGTTGGTACAACTGCCCGTGGCACACTGCGGCCATCCTTTTCTCATCAATCAGAGTTAATTGTTCCATTCGGGTTTTGACTCATTCATCATCCTCAATTTTTGCTTCGACAATAATCCGAAGGGAAGGAATTTCAACTTCTGCGGGTATTACGGCTTTAGTGCCATAAACCAATAGGTAAGGAGTAGCCCCAACCGACGTGCATACGGTCGTGCGATATCCCAACAATGCAAAAGGCAGCTTCTCGTGCCATTGCCTGGATGTTTGAATCATTTTCCTGAGAATTTTCTTGATGTTTTTGTTTGATGCTTCAACGACGCCATTGGATTTGGGCCGGTAAGGGGTGCAGTTGCGGTGTATGATTTGAAACTGTTCACACACCTCCCTCATCAAGTTACTGTTTAGATTCGCATCATTATCGGTAATGATAGTTATTGGGATACCAAAACGACAGATGATATTAGAATGCACGAAATCCACCACCACTTTCTTAGTGACATCTTTTAACGTGACTGCCTCGACCCATTTTGTGAAATAGTAGATAGCAACCAAGATGAATCTGTGTCCGTTTGAGGCCCTTGGTTCGATTGGCCCGATGACATCCATTCCCCAGGAAACAAACGGCCAGGGTGATGACATATGATGCAGTTCTGATGGTGGTTCATGGATTAAGTCGCCATGTATTTGACACTTATGGCACTTCCGGACGAAACCGAAAGAATCTTTCTCCATGGTCATCCAATAATATCCAGCCCGTAAGATTTTATTTGCGAGGACGTACCCATTCATGTGGGGACCACATACTCCTGAATGCACCTCGCTCATAATCCTTTCGGCTTCTTTGGCGTCTACGCATCTTAATAGATTTAGATTGGGAGTCCTTTTATACAGTACTTCCCCACTTAGGAAGAAACTGCTGGCGAGCCTTCAGATGGTTCTCTTTTGGTCTCCGTTAGCCTGCTCTGGATATTATTTTGTCTTCAAGAATCTTTTAATATCATGATACCATGGTTGGACGGCGGGTTCTACTTCAACCGTGTTGCAATAACCATGTTTTTCCTTGATTTGGATCTCCAACGGGTCTATGTGAACATTACCTGAATATGGTAGCATTGCAGCTACGGTGGCCAGCGAATCGGCTAACCCATTGTGGCACCGAGGAATATATCTGAACTCGACAGCTTTGAATCGCTTGCTAAGATCCTCCACATGCTGTCTGTACGGAAGGAGCTTAACATCTCGAGTTTCCCACTCTCCCTGAGCCTGCTTGATGATCAAATCAGAGTCCCCCATGATCAATAACTCTTCTACATCCATGTCAATGGCCATGTTCATGCCCATTATACAAGCTTCATATTCAGCAGTATTGTTTGTGCAGAAGAAACGGAGGCGGGCCGTGGAAGGGTAGTGTTGTCCTGTGGGCGAAATCAAGATTGCCCCTATCCCAATACCTTTTGCATTGGCTGCTCCGTCGAAGAACATTTTCCAGGTGTCAGTGCCTTCCGAGATTACTTCAACGGAATTGACTTCCTCATCCGGAAAATAAGTGCTCAAAGGTTGATATTCATCATCAACCGGATTCTCAGCTAGATGATCGGCCAATGCTTGAGCTTTCATAGTTGTGCAGGTGACATAGACAATGTCGAACTCTGTGAGAAAGATTTGCTATTTTGCTAATCTCCCGGTGGGCGTTGGCTTTTGGAATATGTACTTCAAAGGATCCAACCTAGTGATGAGGTAGGTGGTATAAGCCAACAAATAAGGTCGGAGCTTCTGAGCAACCCAAGTTAGAGCGCAGCAAGTTCTTTCCAACAGAGTATACTTGGCTTCGTAGCTTGTGAACTTCTTTCTTAAGTAATATATGGCCTACTCTTTCTTTCCGGTTGTGTCATGTTGCCCAAGAACACACCCAAAGGAATTTTCCAACACTGTCAGGTATAAGAACAAAGGTCTCCCTGGTTCTGGTGGGACTAGCACTGGCGGATTCGACAGATATTCTTTGATCTTGTCGAAAGCGTCCTGGCATTCGTCTGTCCATTTGATGGCTGTATCTTTTTTCAACAGCTTGAATATAGGCTCGCATGTGGATGCCAACTGAGCGATGAACCTGCTAATGTAATTCAACCTACCCAGCAGACTCATGACCTCCTTCTTGGTTCTTGGAGGTGGGAGATCCCGAATAGACTTTATTTTTGTCGGGTCCAGCTCGATGCCCCGTCGACTGACTATAAATCCTAGTAATTTTCCGGATGGAACTCCGAAGGCGCACTTGGCTGGGTTTAATTTCAGATCATATTTACGTAGGTGTTCGAAGAATTTCCTCAAATGCTGCACATGGTCACCTTGGGTCCTGGATTTAATGATCACATCATCCACGTACACCTCAATCTCCTGATGCATCATGTCGTGGAATATGGCGGTCATGGCCCTCATATAAGTTGCCTCAGCATTCTTTAAACCAAATGGCATGACCCAGTAACAGTAGGTTCCCTAGGGTGTAGTGAAGGCTGTCTTTTCTGCATCCTCTTCGTCCATCAACACCAGGTGATATCCGGCATAGCAATCGACAAAAGAGTGTACCTCATGTTTGGCACAATTGTCAACTAGGATATGTATGTTTGGTAGTGGAAAATTATCTTTGGGACCCGCTTTATTCAGATCTCGGTAGTCGACACATACTCGGACCTTTCCGTCCTTCTTAGGTACCGGAACCACATTGGCTAGCCAGCTGGTGTATTGGACCACTCAGATTACTCCAGCCTTTAGTTGTTTAGCGACCTCTTCTTTGATCTTGTCACTCATCTCTGTTTTAAATTTCCTTTGCTTTTGTTAGACAGGTGGATAACCGGGGTAGGTTGGCAATTTGTGTACCACCAAGTCCACACTTAGTCCGGGCATGTCGTCATAGGACCAAGCAAACACGTCTGTGAATTAAAATAGGAGTTGAATCAACGCGTCCCTAGTTCTTTCATCCGTGTGGACGCTTATCATGGTTTCTTGAATCTCCTCTGCATTACCCAAGTTAACGGGTTATGTTTCGTTTAAGTTTGGCTTAGGCTTATTCTCGAATTGTTCCAATTCTCGATTTATTTCCCTAAAAGCCTCTTCTTCATCATATTCCGGTTCTTGATTCATTATTTCGAGGTTATATGGCGTATTAAGATCAGAGCATGATGTCCGCAAGCATGTCATGTTTTTTAAGGCCGCATTATTAGGACTGAAAAAATAAGAAAAGTAAACAAAAGTTAGAAAGAATAATAGACGATGAAATTTTGATTTCATTTCATTGAATTTGAACATAGGAGGGTTTACATCGGAATTCAAAAGCAAGAAATTAAAAACACTTGAGTTACACCCTGAAATAAATCATAGTACAGAAAAGATGGCAAAAGCTGAGCTACCGGGACTCCCGCCTGACGGGGAATTGAGTAGCCTTCTAGTTTTGCAACTTGGCGTCAGGCCCCATATACTTCACTTCAGCAGTGCTTGAGCCTTCTCCTAGTTGGACCATATGAGCCTCATACAACATTTGTCTCATTGATCCCCGCAGATTTCTTCGATTTCTTCGGCCGTGAAAGCCTCTTCCTCTTCCTCCTCGTATTTTGTCTTGACGAATGATTCGGTGATTACGGGATCGGCTGAGGCAATACCCAACCCATTTTCTTACGTTGGTCAGCCCATTGTTCATTGTCGGGAGTAGCTTGAAACCCTATGCCGAAGGACTTATTATTGGTAGGCAAGGTGATAGGTTCTTTAATGCCTTGCAAGGACACCTCGAGCCCTTTTCCAGGTGTGTACCCATGTTTAATCATGTCGCTAGCGACCATAATTGATGCGTTTGATAGGAAGGGTTGAGGGCACGGGGTTCCTTCCTCATGTTGGTCCGCAACCACAATCTCGAAAGCCTGGTAGACTATGTGCTCGCTGCCTTCTCTTGCTTCCAGGCATGAGACTGATGGGTCCCTGTAAATAGATTGCTCGTCCTCTCCATGGACCACAATTTCCTGGTCTTCATATTCGAACTTAACCATCTGGTGAAGAGTAGATGGCACTGCCCCCACGGATCCAAGGCCTCCCCAGGAGATAATTGTAGGAAGTATCCATATCCATGACCTGGAATGTTACTTCAAAATCTACAGGGCCAATTGTCAAGACCAAATCTATCTCCCCGATTGTGTCTCTCTTGATACCATCGAATGCGCGGACGCACACATTGTTGGGCTTAATTTGTTACAACCCATATTCACGTACGTTGGCTCATGCCATAAGTTAATCGACGTAAACATGAGAAGATATTATCTTTGAGATGATAAGAAGTTAATCCTATTGGTTATTAAATGATACAAGAGTGTATAAGAGTGATTAACACGTATTAGAAGTTAAACGAATCAAGGATGTTGTAACTCGTATTTTTGGGTAAACCTAGGCTGGTTGATATTCTCAATAGTTCGTGTTTTAAGTTATTTGAATCATATAATATCCGTATCATAGTCTTGAAGTCAAACGAGTTATGAAACAAAAGTCGACAAGAGTTGTCACAACTTAGGTTCATAGTTTTACTTAAACTTTATGTCAAATGTTATTAAGATTTTATCCCAATATACTTGGAATGATAGGGTGATCTACCCTCCAAATTGAACATCTATGATTCTAGTTTACAACGCATTAAACCACTTATCAATACGACATTGGAGTAGATAGACATAGACATTTTCGCGAGACTGCACAAGCTGCTAGGTGACAAGTAGGTGGGTTACCTACTTGGTTAAATGATAGCCCAAAAAGAGGCTATTTCGGGTCATCCAAAGAGCCCATTAAAAGTCTTATATCCTGAAATATATCCCTCATTATATTTCACAAATAACCATACCTAAACCCCTGCAAAAGTCCTCCCAAAAATTATCCACAAACCCTAATTGATTCTCTCTCTCTTTCAAGTTCAAATTGGGGGTAAACCCTAGAGTTTGAAGAACCAAGATAAGGGCTTAGTTATCCAGCAAGTAAGATGAGTTTACTGCTATCTTTCATCCATTTTTTGTGCTTTAAATTCATGGTAATTCGTTTTATACTTGTAAGAACTCACGGGACGGTGATCGGAAGCCGTGAGTTCGAGTTATTCACTTGTAGCGGACTGTTTTGCGGACTGTTTTGTGTTGCTGTTGGGATGCGTGTTTTAATATTGTATTGTGGATTTTTGGAGAGGAATGGTGTGGAGAAACACCATATAGATGTAGGGTTTTTGGCTGGTCTTTCGTCGTAACATTTCCGGGTCGTTTGACACGACTATGGTGGTCGTCTTATGTATGAAGTTATTAGGTTGTGTGTGGACTATTTTGGGAGGCTCAATTTGATTATTATTGATGTTGTTTGGGATGTTTGGTGATTTTTTTGACTTTTATGAATTCATATATATAGGGGAGGTGCTTTCCGTTTCATCGTAAAATATATTATGGTCGATACATAATAGTTACGACGCTTAAACGATAACGATAATGTCGTTTCTCTTATTGTAGATTAAGGAGTCGTGATATTTGCATAGCTTGAGGTTGGGAAGTATATATACAAGGTATGTGAGGCTATCCCTTTACTTCTTTTCCACGACTCCGATTGTACATAATGCAATGAATGAGCTTCCAAAGATACTCTACTCTTAGAAGCTAGCAGTACTTACATTGTTTCCCTTCTTATGGAAAAATTGATGTTGAGGTTGCTCCTCTTATTCTTATGTTATGAATGTTGTTGGTACTTCCTAATTCTTATAATATTCTTGATGAAGAGTTAATCCTAATAATGTGTACGGAGAATATCGACCTTACGTCACTCTGAAATGTTCAGAACATGATTCCAATGAGTCCCACATGCATTAAATATATGTATCTATTTTACTCTACCGAGACGCACTATAGTCGGCCATTTATGGCACCTATTGTGCAACCACTGACAGTTGGGTTTACCGAGTCCTCTTTGAGGCCGGGAATGATATGATGATGATGATGCCCATAGAGGCGGATATTGATACGATGATGATGATGATGCCCACAGAGGCGGATGTTTTTAAAATATTATGTATATATATGTATCATGCATTTCATGTTACTGTCTCTTAGAAGCACTCAGATGTTACAGGTTGTATCTTCTCTACCTCTCCTTACATTATTGTTCATATTTATATTGACCTGCCTTACATACTCAGTACATTATTCGTACTGACGTCCTTTTTATTTGTGGACGCTGCATGTCATGTTGCAGGTCCTGATAGACAGGTAAACGCAGTTCCCCCACCACAGTAGGCCTTCCAGTTCAGCGGTTATAGGCGAGATCCCTTCTTCGGACTTTTCGTGGTCTTGGTATGCATTTTTGTTATAAATATTATGGGTATTTCGAGGCCCTGTTCCGACTATGTTGCATTACTTATGCTCCTTTAGAGGCTGATAGACAGGTGTCGGCTTATGTATAGTTTGGTATGCCTTGTCAGATGATTTTTGTTGTATAGTCTTTCATGGAAGCGTGGTAGCTCCTAACTTATATGCAGTTTCTTGGCAGTCTTGTTATCCCATGTTATCCATGTTCATTCCATTATCTATCATTGTTTGGTGTTCATAATCCATATCTACCACTTATATTGATCTCGTCGGCCCTTAAATATAATAAGAAGATTAGATAAAATGTACATTGGTGCTCGACAAGTATGGCCCGGGTACTAGTCATGATCCTCCAGTTTGGGTCGTGACATAATTCTTTCAGTCCCGATCTTCATTATTTGTAGGGTCGAGAGAGGGAAAATATCAACCCCATATCCGCCGTCCATCATAACTCTTTTCACATAGTATCCTTCACATTTAACAGTTAGGTCGAGAGCTTTGTTGTGGGCAGCCCCTTCTAGGGGCAAGTCATTTTTGCTAAAAGAGATCCGATTCATTTCGAAAAATCGTTCTACCATTCTTTCCATTTGCTCAACTGTGGTCTCGACCGGAACGTATGCTTTATTAAGTGTTCTGATCAGGATTTTCTTATGCTCGTTCGAACTTATCAGTAAGGATAAAAGTGAGACCTGAGTGGCGGAATTTCTGAGCTGCTCAATTACGGCGTATTCAGAGGTTTTCATATTTTTGAAAAATTCTTCTGCCTCTCCGGCACTGATCGGCTTCTTAGGCGGAAAGCGATTCTGCTTGCTTTTGTTCAGTTCTTCCAGGTTGAGGTATTTCTCTGATGAGTTTATCTCACTCGTTTCCCCAGTAATTTCTTTTCCTTTGTATGTCACTAACGTCTTGTTGTAATTCCAGGGGACGACAGTAGTATTCTTCATGAGAATCTGCGATGCGCGGCTAATAACCACGGGCTCATTCAGCCTTGGTGAAATTATTTGCCTCCGCGCCACGTACGTCCTCTTTGGCACGTACATTTTTGGGCCGTTCATCGTTGCTTTGTTGAATTGTAACCTTTTGGGAGGACTTAACATACTTTGTTCCTTCGTGGGTGCCTTGGGGACGTAAAGAACATCGTCTTTAGAGGGTCCCATATTTGTCTTGGCTTCAGCCTTCCCCGTGACCTGGGGGACGGGGTTACTCTTCTTCATTTCTTTGACTGGTTTGGATGCTGCCTTGGGCTTTCTTTCCACATCTGCGATGGCGATGATGACCTTTAGAGCTGGATCAAAATCCTGATCCTCGCAAATCATGCCGATGACGGGTCCATCATTGTGAGTGGGCAATGGATTGTTCGTCACATTAGGAGCTTCTTCGTCCCTTAAAACCACTTTCTTTTGTTTTATAAGGTTTTCCACGGCTCTTTTGAGGGTCCAACACTCCTCCGTGTTGTGCCCTTCTGCTCTGGAATGGTAGGCGCAATTGGTTCCCGGCTTGTATGATGCTGATGCTGGGTTTTTCCTGGTCGGAGGTACGGGCTGTAGAAGCCCCATTTGGGCTAACTTTGGGAATAGGCTTGAATACGGCTCACCGATAGGAGTGAAGTTGAGTCTCCTCGGTGGTTCACGGGGGTAGGTATTGTACGGATAGTTGTTTTGGGGAGGGCGTGGATTATATGGAGCTGGGGGAAGATGGTTATTTATCGGGGGTGGAGCTCTGTTCTGGTTGTATTGTTGTTGCGGCTTGGGATGCGGCTAAGCATTCATTACCGCATAGGGAAGTAGCATAAGCTGCGTCTTGGTGAGGATCGTAATGTTGGGAAGCTTTGGGAAATGGACGTGGGTATTGTCGAGACTTCCTGACATCGGAAACCATCATGGCCCCTTCTTCTTTCTTGTTTCTGTTGGCTGCACTCCCGGATCCGCTTTGGATGGCCTGAGAGGTTGCTCTTATGGAAGATTGGCTCAGGATACGACCGGTTTTTAGACCATTCTCAACCATTTCTCCAATTTTGATTGCTTCCGCAAATGATTTGCCCATGGCGGACATCATATTTTGGAAGTAATCAGCTTCCTGTGCTTGTAGAAAGACATTGACCATTTCGACCTCACCCATCAGAGTTTTGACCCTGGAAGCCTGCTCACACCAGTTAACGGCATATTCTCTGAAACTTTCTGAGGATTTCTTTTTAAGATTGGATAGAGAGTTTCTATCTTGAGCGATGTCCATATTGTATTGAAATTTCCGAACAAAGTCCCGTGCCAGGTCATCCCATATGTGTCAGCGGGATATATCCTGGTCCATGCACCATTCTGATGCAATCCCTGTCAAGCTTTCTCCAAAATATGCCATGAGAAGTTCCTCTTTCCCACCTTCTCCCCGGAGCTGGTTGCAGTACCTTTTCAGATGAGCTATAGGTTCCCCATGTCTGTCCATTTTTTCAAACTTGGGGGTTTTAAACCCTAGAGGAAAGTGGACGTGCGGGAACATGCAAAAATCTTCATAGGAGATGTTTTTCTGCCCCTTCAGCCCCTGTATATTCTTGAGGCTCTGCTCAATACTCTTCATTTTCCGAGCCATTTCTTCGTGCTCGGGGCTTTTCTTATCTTGTCCCAAAGTGAACACAGACTGAGCTTGTTGGGGGTATGCATTGGGAGTAACATGAGTGGTATCCAGATGGACGGACGGTGTTTGGAATGTGAATGCTGGCGGCTCGAAGCTTAGCCCAGAGATAGTCGGTGGAGTCGTGGCAGATATTGGTGGTGCGGTGAAGATGTTGGAAGACACACCAAAAAACAGGGCCTGAGGGCGAACCTCAGAAGGCCTTCCGGCAAAGTGAGCCAACCTAGTTGGATATAACGGCGTGGCTGGGTAACTTATGGGGATGTTGGATGTCCCGCCTGCCCTGGGAATTATATCTGGGAAAGCCGGGATGGTATTAGGTGGTTCCCTACCATTGGACCATGCGTCCCACATTTCCAGCATGCGGAAACGCAGAGTCCTGTTCTCTTCAGCTATTGCTGACTCAGATGTTGGGATGGCTGGATTCGGGTCTTCCACGGAAGAGTTGACGATTGATAAGTGACTTTCGGATGTCATTTCTATGCTCCCTTTTGATCTAGTGAAGTAAGGATGGGAAGCCAGGTTACTGCAAAACCAACCACCTAAAAACACCTTTTAGAGATTGAAACAACAAAACGTTAGGTTGAAACATTTATCACATAGGGAATCGCACGTTTGGGATATGCAATGCACCTAGGAAATTCAATGCTTTCTATATGTTTTGCAACAGTTGTGTATTTCATCTCGGCTTTATTTCTCGGTTTTGAACTTTTCCCTTTTTTTTATCATCTTGTCCTTCCTTTGTTATTTTTCCGCTATTTTATTCCTTACTCGGTTTCCTTTCTTAAGGTTATGATCGAATCCTATGTGGATTTCCTACGTATCACGGCGCCGCATGAATCAGATCATCACGTAGTTCATGGGATAAATAAATATTTTTTCTAAAACTTTCATTCATTAAAAATACTTCTGATTACAAAATTTTTAGCCACTTTTGGAAATTTTAAAATTACAAAACAGAATCAACACATAATTTTCTTGGAAATGTAAAAACCAAAGTGGACTTAGACGGGGCTGTAACAGGAAAACAAAACAAAATAAAGACTCGAGAAAACATCAAGAGTACATCAGTGCTTCCAATGCTCCAGGGACTTGCGGGGCATCATTCGGCCTTGCGTACCAAATCTTGCTGGAGGCGGCATAGGTCATCCATTATCTTGTGGAAGAAGATCATTACCACTGAGAAGAAGGTGGTCCAAGTCATATTTTCACTTTCCTGGCATTTGGTGACGATGTAATCGGCTATATCTCGGACTCTTTGCCTGATGACACCTTTTTCCTGAAGTAGACGCCCGATCTGCTGGGATCTTGCCTCTAAAACCTGGGCGTCTTTGTGACTCTGCTCTTGCCATTGTTGCAATTCGTCTTCCAGCTGAGCTATCATGGCATAGCACTGTTCCCTTTCTGCTTTAAATCTTTTGGCTTGCTTGGCCGTTTCATTTTCGAAGGTGGCCATCCTTTCTTTTAAGCCCATAACTTCTTGGTCATGCTTTGTTTTCATTTTTTGCACGAATTCTGCTCTTTCTTCTGCATTCTTTGCCACTTTTGCTCGCACTTGGGTCAAATCCTCTTCGGCTCTATCCAGGTCATCACCATAGCTACACAACTTTTGCCTGAGGCTGGTGATAAGTCTTTCGTCGGCTCTGCTTCTCTCAGGGTTTTCAATGGATATCCTTATTTTTTGGATCTGAGCCCGGAGGGCCTCATTTTCTTTGTCCAACCGGTTTCTTTCCCCTGCGGCTGCAGCAGTTTGTAAAGTGTTTTCAAATTTGAGCTCCCTGACCTGGGCCTCCAGTTTACTTATTGTAGCCTGGTAGTTGTTTTCCTTCTCTAACAAAACCCAGTGTTCTTGTGCCTGCTCAGTAAAATGTTGTACGTGAGGTCTAGGTCGCTCTGGTTCTTGGTGCTCTCTGCCTCTTCTGCCATACCAAGAAGTGTAGGCGGGCTCCACTTCCCCCTTGGATAAATTTCTCACCCGAGTCTGAGGTTCTAAAAATCTGCACTCATTACAGATTTGACGGACCCTGCCTTCAGGAAATGCAGCTCTCGGACATAACTCAATGGCTTGTTAGCTTAAGTCCTCATCATGTGGAACACCCTGTTGTCTTCCCAACTGCCATAAGACCCGGTGCGGGGAATATGGATGAATGCTTCGCAGACCCATTGACGAAAGATAGCAAACCTCAACAGACATATTGATAACCTCGCTGACAGGGAGCCACCCGAATGTCCACTCGATTCGGTCGGCAGTCAATGAACTCAAATATGAGTGCTAGGCCTCTGTGCCCTCAGGAAATTTGTGGCCCTCTACCCGAGTACTATGTTCTTCGATACAATTCAAACCGGTTAAGCCGTAGTTCATGTAGCCTGGGCGGTGACAGAGGTTCTCGATCATCCAAATTTGTAGGATTAGATTGCACCCTTCAAAGAATTTTCCTCCAGACTGGAAAATCGTCAAGGCGCGGTAAATCTCAGATAAAACCAATGGTATAAAGGTGCCATTGGACTTTTTTATCATGAAATCCTCCATCCCTACCAGTCCGATATCTATGAGTTTGTCACTCCTTGGGCAGATTAAGGTGCCCAGGAATGCTACCACGAACGGTAGCCCCCGACGAGCTTCCCATTTAGCCTGATCTTTGTGAGTTAGGCCAGTGTTGTCAGCTTTATAGCCCCGGGGATCTCCATAACGTTTGTACAGAAAATAGAAAGTGCAGAATCCTTCGGATAGGTATGGGTCTTGGACGTCCCGACTAATGTTCAAAAGATCCAAGAACTTATGTAGAGTTACCGCCCTGGGTGCCACCAGATACCGACTTCTGAGATTGTCATTGAGACCAACATACCCCGCTATTTCCTCTAGCGTGGGTGTCAACTCAAAGTCTGAAAAGTGGAACACATTGTGGGCGGGATCCCAAAACGATACTAGAGCTTCGACGATGTCCAGCCTTCGCTTGATTTTTAGAAGACCAGTAAGTCCGTCCAAAGCTTTCACAGCAGACTTTTTACTAACTTCCCCCAAGTCGCTCCACCACATATGGAGTCCTAAAGGAATTTCCTCGACGGCCGTGAAGGGAATGTTTTCAACTGTATTCATCCTGCACATTCGTTTTGATTAAAAACCATAAAAAATTTGACCGAATGAAAAAGTGTTATTTTTGCAAAGGGTTTTGTAATAAAGAAAAAGGACCATCTTTGCGAATGCGGTGCTTCAATACTTCGGTTAGGAAGTTTTTAAGGTTTTGTTCGCTAATTGGGTCAAAATTAAAAACAAACCACAGGCGGCTACTTTTGCAAAAATAGCCTTTTGGTGCCCTGTTTGGACAATCTGGCTATTTATGCAAGAATGGCGTCACCTAATTTTATTTAGGACTAAATCTTTTGATTTTGAAAAATAAGGTTGGACCCGATGAGGGTTGCCTACGTATCCCACACCGATGAGAATCAAACAATGCGTAGTTCGAGAAAAAATCTTGATTGGTTAAAAATATACATCTACTTACTTTGTTTTGGAATTTTCAAAAATTTTTTGGCATAGTTTCGGGATACGGGGATTTTCAAAACAAGGTGAATTTTCTATTCTACCTCACTTTTGGTTTTTTTTTCTGTTTGTTTTTATTTTTAGGCGATCAACACACAAGCCGAAACAAATAAATGCATACGTAGCAGGTAAGATGCATCAGGATAGTCTTTTATTTTGGGGTATACCTGTCCTAGACGGACCCAACCCCTGTGTTGAGCCCCCTAAGTCAAATGCACATGATGCAAATAAGCGTTCCTACTAGGGATCCGGCATGAGGCTATGTTAAACTAGGTTTATATCCTGGGGTTTTGTTCTAGACTAGGCTTACCCGAGCGGACAGCTCGAGCCGAGGTCGGGGCAGCGTGCGGGGAATATAGAAGCTTCACCGGCTTTGCAAACTGTTTGTACCTCGTTCTAAAATTTGGATGACTCTAACAGAAAAGAAGTCACACGAAGTTCACACTTCCCAGATGATTCAGAAGACGCAGAGAGAAGAAGGGTTTCGGCACAGTTTATGTGCAATTCAGATAAATATCAAAGCGGTAAATATGGCAATTAGCACGCCAGGTTTAAATACGTAAAATCAGATAAGGAAAGCCAAAACATAACAGTTATATAAGCTCAAATTCTTGAACCCTGAACCAGAGATTCTAGGTTCGATCCCCAGCAAAGTCGCCAGAGCTGTCACACCTCATTTTCACTACCCCTGGTAAATGAAGGGTAATAAGGGAGTTTTTCCAATTAAAGTGACATTATTCGATTTTGGGACTTATTATTATTTCAGAGTCTCCACCCGGATTTTTGACAATGCTCCGAGACACTGTTTTGTTTTAAAAATCCCAAACCGAGGAAATTTGACTCCGTTTTGATTTGTCTGCGACCACAAATCCGAGTAAGGAATTCTGTTAACCCGGGAGAAGGTGTTAGGCATTCCCGAGTTCCGTGGTTCTAGCACGGTCGCTTAACTATTAATATTTGGCCTAAATTATCTAATTATTTACATATTTTAAACCTATTGTGCTTTTTAGCCCTTTTCATCTTTTAGCCGCTTTTAATATTTATGGATTTATCTTGAAACAAGTCACGATGGCGTGCACTTATTTGTTTTTGGACACATTATAACTGCGCCACATGAAATGCACCCGCAATTACAATATGTAATTTTTATTATAATTTGAAGTTGAAGACGGGGACATGAGTTGTCGTACCCGAGTGTAGGTTACGTAGTCAAGACTATTGGTCATGACGGTTTTATAGTGCCTATTTGAGGTGATGTTTGATTATTCTTTATGTTTTATATTTGAAGGAGCGTTTTGGTTTTAAGATCAATTAGGATGTTTATGGATTTAATCTTAAACAAGTCACGATGGCGTACACTTGTTATTTTTGAGCACACGGCAAACACGTCACATGAAATGCACCCGTGCTTACTATGTGCGTTTTTATTAATTGTTTGGAGTTGAGGTCGGGGGCATGAGTTGCGAATCCTGAGTGTAGTTTATGGTAATTTGAGATAATAGTTGATTCTTTTCCAAATTTCAACCTAAAGATGTATTTTTCAACCTAAAGGATATGTGGAAGATTGTTTAAGCTTAAATTCTAAAGGGCACAAATCTTGGGCTATGGCCATATTTAGCCCAAGTTATCATTTAATTCTTTTGGCCAATCCTAATTGTGGCTGATTTATAGGGAGGTCACTAATTTAAGAAATCCAACTAAGTCTTAATAATCCTTACTTTCCAGTTTGATGAATAAATATGAAATATGGTAATCAAAATACATGTTCATTCAAACATACACTTATGAGCATAAGACAACGGATTTTCTAGTTTTCCATTTTTAGGCAGCCTAAACATAAATCTAAAATAATCATTAATTTTGAAATGGATTGGCAAGGTAAAATCATACTACTTTCAGAACTTTTATGATTTTTAGCAAAAGATCGAACCACAAGCAGTCTTATTAATTTTGAGACACTGATTCTTACCAATTTTTAAACAACCTGATCTCATGTTTCTAAAGGCTTAAAATTCACACATGTATACATGATTTTTCGTAGATTTATAAGACATAAAATAGACTGAAGATAATCTACTGACTTTATTTATGTCGAAACTCTATCTGAATTTTGAGACCACCATTTTTCGAGATCCAGCAAAGTGTTTTTATAGATTTTACATGCGTTCTTTGCCTAATGTCATTTTCAGAATAGATATAATGTAAATTCGAATTTTAGGAAAACATGAATAAAACTGAAATTAAGTGTACAGTCCAGTCCTTATTACAACTAAAAGTATATACAAAAAGCGGTAATTACGCTATTACATTGTTCTTAAATTAAATATACAAATTCTAATAATAAGAAGAAAATAAAGGAACAAGATTAGCTGTTGCTCCTGTGAAAGCCAGCAACTTTCATGCTTTTAGGATATGTATTCTTCAGCTTTTAGTCTCAACTGGACCATACAGAACTCATATGCACTGTAAAAGAATGAATCTGATCATTACAGAGATAAGATTCGGCTCTTTACATGCTACTCCCATAGTGACATAAGATCTAAGTAGTCCAAACCAACATATATAAGCATCTTATGGGGGTGAATTTGACCATTTAAAGGGTCAGATTAACTACCCTTTAATGCTAGCTAATGACTCTATTGTGACTTCAGGGATATAGAATTAATCACAGAAGCCTCTAAGAGATAATTCTACTGTTATAATCACACATAGATGAACAACCAGATTTCTAACAAGTAATTACAGATTCAGCAGAAAGATAGGAAACATGTTTTATGCATTTTTTCTTAGATTGAATCTGATTATAAGGGAGAGTCTGATTAAAACCCAGAGGCACAACCTTGTTTGACATTTTTGACAACCATACCAATACTTCAACCAGTTTTCATTTGAACACTTTGACTATCTTTGGCCTTTTAGAGAATGAATCAGACCATACAAGGGTTCAGATTCTTTACTCTACAGCTCCTCTTAACTACATGCTATATACCCTTTAAAGGGTGAATTCCAGCCATCTATGCTACTGTTTTGTGCACCATTATGGGGTGAATTTGACCATTGATGGGTCAAATTCATCCACCCTAGTGCTAATACTGACTTATCTGGAGACTTGCTTGTTGAATCTCTTTATTGACCAAAAAGACTCAATTGAAAGCATATTTTCTGCATACTTATAGAGAGAACCTGACCATAGAGAAGGTCAGATTCTACACCATAGTGCAACCCTTTTTTAGAAAGTAAAACTACGATTGTCAACTACATTTATATACCTCTAGTCTGAAATAAACAAAATATACCAGCAAAGAAATACCAACAGCAAAACAGTACTTATCACACTCACATAATCGTTATCATGCCAATAAAAATCTACACAGTCACATCTATATAAAAAACAGAAGAAGTAACTTCGTTTATCAAGAATAGCCAGTTTTATACAGTGAGTAGAAGATGAGGATTCTAGTCCAAGAATTTCATTAAGAAGAGATAAGCTGATACATACAAAGAGACTTGACCAAATAAAGGTCAATTATGAACAATAATCAGCTAAAAGAAAGAGGGTTCAGTAGCAGCAAACAGCAACCCAAAGCCAAATAGCCCCCAGCAGGAAATCGACCCAGGAGTTTCAAATATAGACACTTAAAGTTCTCGGAATCAGGATACCCATGAAGAACAAGAAGCTGAGAACCAAAATAATACCCTGATGGATTTTTGTTCTAAGGAAGTAGTCAGATTTTTTCTTTGTTTTCTATTGATATTTTTGAAATCTTTTTGTGAGCAACAGCTGCTGTATTTCTCTCTGTGTATTCAGGTTTTTTTTTAGCAGCCCAGAGGTTAAAAAAAAGGACCCCTTCAGTGGTAAAAGGTGTGTGTATTTATAGGGGTATTTTTGATAGGATATACTTGGCATATTCCTTATCTAATTGGGCTGAAAATAGTACGGGTACAACTGTCAAACCTTATCTTTTTTGACAGTTGTACCCTTCAAGAACATTCCTCTTGATTCCAGCCTTTATCCCCTTTTAAAGTTACTGTTTTACCCCTAGAAAAAATCTGATTTTCTGATATTTTCCTAATTCTAGAAGCTTCTTGGGTTGTTACACCCAAGATTCGTCAATTGAAAGTTCTATGTTACCCCTTAGTGTCCTTAAAATTACTCTTTGAATAATTAAGGATGTGTTATTTATTAAGTTGACTAATTTTATCCTAATTGAATGATTAAACTAAATGAAGAGGTTGGAAGCTTAAGCCTCTTTAAAAGTGAGGTCGAAAAGATCTAAATAAGGCACTTAGTTAAATCTCCATTGAATTTATTGTAGGACTTAGATTAGTTAGTTCAATTAGATAAACCATTAGACTTAGTTGTCTTAATTGAGGTTTTAGCTCCAACCCAAGCCTAGGCTAATTAGTTATGTATAACTAACCTTTTATTAGTCAAACCAAATCAGAATCCTAAGAGTCAAACTTAGAATCAGTAATTAGGCTTTGAGCACCTATTTTTGAAACTAGTGTGATTCTAATAACCCTAGTGTTCACGATTAATTAGGCCTGATCAATTATTAGACATTACATGACTATGGAAAAATAATCAAGGATTAATTTCAAACAATCTAAAGCATGCATGACTAATTACACTTCAGGAGAGTAAGTATTCAAGAAAATGGTGAGAAGCCTAAACTAAGCTTTAGAATCAATTAAGTGATAGAATCATGAATTAGCCCTATATACTGATTTCTAAGATAACAAACAACAAAAGATGAAGAAAACAAGTTATGGAGGAACATGTGAAAACCTAGACTAATTAGTTTAGGGATTAATCAGTAATATTAGAGTCAACCTAAATTACTAGTTTAATTGGACCTAAACAGGCAGGTTTAGACCAGTGTCGATTAATTAACACATAAACTACAAAAAA
Organism: Nicotiana knightiana; assembly: GCA_005239525.1. NCBI lineage: Eukaryota > Viridiplantae > Streptophyta > Magnoliopsida > Solanales > Solanaceae > Nicotiana > Nicotiana knightiana. Next base: position 41,325 of record ML411690.1, on the reverse strand, counting down.
ATCGAAAATCAGTCAAAAAGGGACACTGGAAAAAACCTAGATTATGAACATTAATCATGACATTTAGGAATTAATAACTAAACCCTGAATGAGATTTAAAACATATGAAATTCAAAGCAACATTTAACCTCAAAGAAAGGAAAATACAAACTAGAAAACTGAAAATTTAAAAATCTAAGAACCTAGTAATTTTAGGTTTGTATTCAAAGGAGAAAAAGAAAAGAAAAAATGAAAAAGGGAAGTGAAGTTTCAGGGGATACCGGTTAGTGGGAGAATCTTCGCCGGATTCCAATAGGGTTTGGAAATGAGTCAAACTAACATGAATCGATTTCTCTTGTCAAGAGCAATCGACTCATGTGGGTTTGAGCCAAAAGTGCATTCTAAATCGCCCAGAACATAGGTTTTAGGTTTTTTCCATTTTTCAGATATGAAATTGGTCGATTTTGGGTGAGTTTTTAGGGAAACTGATGGTGGGATGGGGTTAAGCGGGAGGAGAAGGTTGTAGGGTGAAAGTTTGGGGTCGATTGGTGGAGATCCGCTGCCGGTAGTCTATTTCCGGGCGGTGAAATCCTAGGGCGGCTAGGGTTTGGTTAGACAGAAGAGAGAGACGGAGGGGATGGGGGTGTTAGACTTCTAGTTTAATAAGGGTAGGGGGTGAGATTTTGGACACTTAAATACTAGAGGGGGGTGAGTTCCTAGCCGTCTCATCTATTTCGATCCATGGCCGGGATTCGATCAATTAAACTAAACGGGGTCGTTTGGGTAGTGTAGGGAGCCGACACGGGGAAGGGAATTGGGCCTGGGTCGTGGGTGTTTGTAGAGACTAGATTTGGGCCTGGGTAAATTAGCTCAGGTCCGATTTTAGCCTCTAGGGTCAATTAAGCTTTAATTAATTTAATTAACACTAATTAAACTCAAAAAATTTAATTAATTAATTCTGACCTTATTTTCGTCAAATTATAAACTAATTAAGAATAAAATAATTAATTTAATACTCCTAATCAACCAGCTTCATAATTTGTTAGATAAATGATTAAATTGATAATTTAACAGTTAATTCTACATTATGTCAATTAATTGTATTTTCGTCATTAATTAATTAAATCAATTATTAAATAGTATATTAATTATCTCTAGTTCTTGTTTTTATCTAATTGAAAAAAAGAAAAATTAGTTAACGAGTGAATTTAAAAAAATGGAATTATCAATTAACACTTGTAATTATTTGAAGGAAATTTTTTTGTAATTTCCTAAAAATGATTAAGGTTATGCACCTAATTATGCAATTTTTGAATTATTTATCAATTTTATAGGATGAATTATGATTATGCAATGTAAAACTAATTCACAATTAATCACTAAAATTCAACAAAAATTTGTAAAATTAATTTATTTTTATCGAATTTGTAGGAGTATTTAGTAGGTGAAAAATTACATGCTCACATCCACAGCGACAATCCGCACAGCTAGCTAATGATCAACTGTCCTCGAAATACATGGATCTGCACAAAAATGTGCAGAAGTGTAATATGAGTACACCACAGATGTGCCCAACAAGTATCAAGACTAACCTCAGTGATGTGGTGACGAGGAACAGTCAAGACACCTACTGGACTGAATAACTTGAACAAGTATAAGTATAGGAACAACAGAGTATAATATCTACATAAAGACTATGCAAAATGGCAAATAATACTGTAATTGCAGTAAGAAAGGAAAACAACAACTATCAGCGGAATACCATAATAATGACACAGAAGAATGAACGAAAACACAACCTAAATCCGATAATCACAGATAAAGAAAGGACAAGTAACAACTCAACAAAAACGACTACTTTCACACCAGGGTTTAGCCAATAAACTCCACGAGGTACCGACTCAGACTATTCACAACTCACGGGTCCCATTACCTGAACCCTAACACTTGGAATCCTATGCTCTCATTACACTTTATAACCGCACTGACGAATCACGTGCCAAATAGAGACATTCTCACATAGAAGACAAGCAACAAGGGTGTGCATCTATCAAGAATCCTCTTTAACCGATAAGAGTGCTTAACTACTTGTATGCTTGTGCAAGTGTTCTAACATAGTTCATGCCAACTAGTAAGTATAGAAAAAGAAATGGACAACACGTCGAATGTTTTCTCACAATTATCCATAAGATAGAACTCACGTAGGTAATTGCACCACTACACAAATATCAACAACAAGAATGCCCCCAGGCCATCACAAGTCATCACAAATACATTCCTTACACATCCTACCTTGTCTCGCCACGTGTGCAATAGTAAAATGAATGCCCGCCTTGTCTCGCCACACGTGCATAATAATGTTCCACCTTGTCTCGCCACATGCTCAACCCACATATAAATAGCCCGCCTTGTCACGCCGCATGTGCAAATATCAATAGTAACAATAGCACGACGGAAACCTCGTGTAACCCCATAACAACAACTAGACAACATAAACCTCGTGCATCACAATAACAACCGCACAACAGAACCTCATGCATCACAACAACAAGTACAACAGTAACAATGACAATAAATACAAGAGTACGACAAGTAAATTCACTTAAGAACTTTCGATCACAAAGAAACGGTAGAACTAGTTCACAAGGAATAACCATAAAAGAGAATACTAGGCCTAACAAGAACAGCTCAACCGGGAAGGAAATAATATGTAACGACGGTCCCACAATGGACAGTTCAACAAGAAGGAAGCTAACACGAGTCAAATAAATTCAATTAAGGGCAAGTCAACTAAGGTGTAGGATATCTAAATTTCTTTTAAGATTGGGCAAGTACGAAAGAGATACAACAAAAATTATGGATAAGCAGTGTAAAGATAACAATAACCTCAATTAAGGATGAACAATTACAGAAGAGATAATTATAACTTCAAATAAAGGTAAGCAGTTAGGGGAAAGATAACATAGCAATAGAAGATATAACAATTTCAGTTAAGGCACATATGAATCAAATAAGCAATAAGAGTGGATCATGAAATAATTAATTCTAATTAAAGCAGGTAGAGGTGAAACTAGTAATTTAGAAATATGTTCATAGAAAAAAACAACTATATATTCAGTAAATAAAAGGACCTAAGAACCCTAAAAGGCCAACTTTCCACAAATAAATCCGAGCACGTACTTGTCACCTCACGTTCACCGACTACAATTAGCATAGAGATTCAAATCCTTTGGGGTAGTTCCCCCAAACGAAGTTAGGCAAGATACTTACCTCAAAGAAGATAGACCGATACTCAAAAATGAACTTCTAGGATGAAATGGCCTCCGGACGTCTCAAATCTAAACAAAATAAGTTCAAAGTACAAATAAAACTCATAAGAAACTACTCCAAATCATAAAGCCTTAATATTTATCAAAATCTAAAACTCGACCCAAAAGTCGACTCCCGATCCCGCACCTTGGAACCCCACAAATTTCACAAAACCCGAACACTCATTTCGATACGAGATCAGCTATACTAAAATTATCAAATTCCGATACCAATTCGCCTCTCAAATCATGATTTTTCATTTTGAAAGTTTTCTTCAAAAATCCCCATTTTCCCAACTCAAAAACACTAATTAAATGATAAAAGTAAAAATAAAATCATGGAATATAATAAATTCTAGGTGAAGAATACTTACCCAATCGATTTTCTTGAAAAACCCATAAAGAATCGCTCAAAATCGAGCTCTATAAGTCAAGATATGATAAAAATGGCATAACCTTGATTTGGAAGATATATTCTGCTGCCCAGGTATGAAGGCATCGCGAACGCGGAAGAAGGATCTTCTTCGCGAAGAAGAAAAGGATGTTTCCCAGTTTATGCTTCGTGAGTGCGACAACACGCTCGCGAACACATAGAAGAAAATCTATTGACTCACGACTAGTCTACGCGAACGCGTGGAATAGTACGAGCGCAAAGAAGGGGATGGCACACCTTCGCGAACGCGAAGAAGGGGATGGCACACCTTCGCGAACGCGTAGAGACGAACCCGAATGCAAAACAGGGGATGCCAGGCTTCCGCGATCTTGGAAGGTGACATGCAAACGCGAAGAACAAATAACGCATCCTCTAAGATTACTCTTCGCGAACATGGAGGTATTGACGCGAAAGCGAAGGAGAAAACCAGATGACAGAATCAGCAGTTCCAAAATAGAAGAAAATGGCCCGTAGCCCATCTGAAACACACCCGAGGCCCCCGTCTAAATACACCAACAAGTTCCATAACCTAACTCGCAATCGCTCAAGGTCTCAAATCACATAAAAAAATGTCAAAACTACGAATCGCACCATGAATCGAACTTATGAACTTTCAAATCTTCCAACTTCTAAACTCGCGCCGAAACCTATCAATTCAACCCAGAATGACGTCAAATTTTGCAGGCAAGTCAAAAATAACATAACAGAGCTATACCAACTCTCGGAATTGCATTCTGAACCCTATATCGCCAAATTAAACTCTTGGTCAAACCTCTTAACCTTCAAAACTTTAACTTTTCCAACTTTTGCCGAAATGCTCCAAATTACCCTACGGTCCTCCAAATCCAAATTCGGACGCACACCTAAGTCCAAAATCACCATACGAATCTGTTGAAATCATCCAAAACCCATTCCGAATCCGTTTACACAAAAGTCAAATTCCAGTCAACTCTTACCGCTTAATCTTCCAACACTAGAATCCTTCTTCCGATTTGACTCCGAATCATCTGGTAACTGAATTCAACCACGCACGTAAGTCAATACACATAATACAAAGCTTCTCAAGACCTTATGCCGCCGAACGATACTTAAATTCTCAATGACCGGCCAGGTCGTTACATCCTCCCCTCTTAAACAAACATCTGTCCTCAAACATGCTAAGAATCGCCTCGAAGTCTTTAAATCAATGACTGCACACCTCAAACATACACTGGCCCCACGTCACCCCAATCCACATAAGCCTAACGATACCATCTCAACTATAATTTATCCCTTTTACCAACACCAATAAGCCTTAGAGTCAAAATTCTCACCTTCCGTTCATCTCCAGAAGACCCGATTCCAAATCCACACTCGATTTCAATCCTAGCTAGCTGCAACAACTTATGCATACACCCACAAGATACAACCACACCGCGTGATACATCACATGTAGGCCCTTAATGACATTCCTGATCACAATAGCTGCCCGTAATCAAAATCAGCACCGGCAATTAGCCTCATATCCTTTAGAAACCCGTTTCAAACCTCCACAACGCTGATAATGATGCAATAAACATTAAGAACTCATAACTATACACCCAAATCAACAAGTCACATCTAACGCCACCGGGCATACACCCCGTGACTAAAACTCAAATAAGCACAAGACGAAAATGACTGAATATGTAAAGAGAAGCACATAAGAGAAACATCAAACAAGCCCAACAGGAACAACTCTCTATTCGTACCATACTACAAATCAGTTTTAAAAGGAAGAATCAAGGTATATGAACAAATCATAAGGATCTCATCCTAATATAACTTCCATTACGGCATGCAGCCCGACTCAAACATATCAATCATATGAAATTGCGAGGGTCTCACCCTCAACTCTGAATCGTAGGTCAAATACACATCATACCAATTGAAATCTTTCATTAACTCAATTCTGACAATAAAATCACAACACTTACTAAACTCTCACCCCGGTAGAGTATCAAATCACAAATCGTAACCAAATTACTCAGGAATCACATCAAACCTACCATAATGGACAATAGGAATTCACTTCTGGTCTCGCAACTCTCAATAATGGATAAAAACAAATGATAGACATGTGCTACCACTCATAGAATCTCCCAACATGGGAAAACACATAAACAGAATACTAAGTCATGAACTCAACCATAGGTGGGACAACAAATAGAGGAACTCGCCCCGATAAGCAAAACCGAATCAAAATACGAATGGTGCCCCACTGTAACAAATCAAAAGCATACATGTATGACATCATCTGGCGCAACGGCCCCCACCTACTATATGAAACACTTCAACAAGTCGGGCCTCCCCCTCTTGGGCACCCTCTACTCTCCTGAATACCCCGTTGTGACACATCTGTCTGGAGTCTGGGACAATCTCTCGCTATGTGGCTGGTATCTCCACACTCAAAGAAACCTCTCTGCTAATGTGGGTGTGGAAAATGTGGGGTACGGGTACTCTGAGACCCATGAATACCTGAAACATCGCGCGAAGCCTGAAGTGGAAACTGAACTGGCTGATCCACAAAGCCTCTACCATGCCGTACCTTGCCTCCAAAATAAGGACCAATAGATCTCTCCGGTCTACAAGGCCTCCTCACCTCCCTGTCCTCTCTCTCCTGACCTCGCATGTCCTCTCTCTCTTGGCCCCGCCTGTCCTCTCTCTCTCTCTCCTGCTGAAATGCAAAATCTGACTCCAACTCCCAAGCCATGCTGAACCTAATATCATGCCTGAGCCCCTCAATGAATCTACAGACACGCTCTCTAACTGTAACGACCAAAGCAGGTGGATGTTTGGCCAAATCATTGAATTAAATCGCGTACTATGATACTGACATAGCACCCTGGCGCAGCTGCTCAAACTCCACGCGCCATGCATCCCGAAAGGACTGAGGGACAAACTCTCTCAGGAACATCTCCGAAAACTGAACCCATGTTAGTGAAGCTGCCTCGGCCGGACTACCCAATTCGTACACCCCCCACCACTGATAAGCCACTCCCCTAAGCCGGAACGTAGTAAAAGCAACCCCGCTCGTCTCTGCAATACCCATAGTCAGGAGAATGCGTTGACACTCATCCAGAAAACCCTGGGCATCATCTGTCGCCAATCCACTGAAGGTAGGAGGGTGGTACTTCTTGTACCTCTTAAGTCTAAGCTGTTCTTTCTCGGATGCTACTACCCTAACCACATGTTGAATTGGAACCACAGGCTATGTCTCCATGACACCTGGAACCTAAGAAACATGAACTCGCTGCTCGGGAGTGTGGGCAGCAAGAGTCTGAGCTCCTCCCCTGGTCTGTAAAGTAGCTGGTGCAACCAGAATCAACCCTGCCTGAGACAATGTACCAAACATGCTCAAGAATTGTGCTAAGGTCTTCTGAAGTCCCGGAGTAACAACAGGCGCCTCCGGTACCTGTCCCCCAATTGGAACTACTGGCAGCGCCTCAACTGCTGCTCTGATAAGTTCCCAAGCTGCGACACATGCTCCTCGTCGGCCTCTACTTCTGCCCCTGGAAACATTTGCTCTGGAGGTAACGTCATCAGTAACTGCAGCTTGTGTACTCACCATCTGTGAGAGAATGGAATGATAAAATTCAAACTTCGAGATCAATAAACTCGCACGATAGGAATGAAGTAAATGAAACTGTCCTAATAGTTCGTAGCCTCTTGAAGATAAGTATAGACGTATATGTACCGATCCGCAAGACACTACTAATTTTGCTTATGACTCATAGCAACTATGAACCTAGAGCTCTGATACCAACTTGTCACAACCCAATTTTCCCTCCGTTAGGTGTCATGATGGCAACTAGTCTTAGGGACTAGGGAAGCCTAACATTTACTGAATAACAACAATAATTAAAGAACATCTAACAATTTTTGAAATTGAAATCTCTATAAAATTTACAATTCCCAAAACCGGTAGTACAAGTCATAAGCTTTACAGAGTTGGTAACAAATTTGTAAATACAACTATTTGAAATAAGGTAGACAATGTGAATACAAAATCAGAAGGTGACTCCAAAGCCTGCGAACGCAGCAACAGGTTTACCTTGAGTCTCCATAGTGACAATCCGCACAACTAGCTAATGATCAACTGACCCTAAAATACCTGGATCTGCACAAAAATGTGCAGAAGTGTAGTATGAGTACATCAAATCGGTACCCAGCAGGTATCAAGACTAACCTCAGTGGAGTAGTGACGAGTAACAGTCAAGACACCTATTAGACTGAATAACCTGAAAAAGTATAAGTATAGGAACAAGAAAGTATGATATCTACATAAAGACTACACGAAATGGAAAATAATATGGTAATTACAGTAAGAAAGGAAAACAACAACTATCAGCGGAATACCATAATAATGACACAGAAGAATGAACGGAAGCACAACCTAAATCCGATAATCACAGATAAAGAAAGGACAACTAATAACTCAACAAAAATGACCGCTTTCACACCAGGGTTTAGCTAATAAAATCAACAAGGTACCGAACCTCAGACTATTCAAAACTCACGGGTCCCAATACCTGAACCCTAACACTTGGCATCCTATGCTCTCATTACACTTTATAACCGCACTGACGACTCATGTGCCAAATAGAGACATTCTCACATAGAAGACAAGCAACAAGGGTGTGCATCTATACTCAATAATATCACGAATCCTCTTTAACCGATAAGAGTGTTTAACTACGTGTATGCTTGTGCAAGTGTTCTAACATAGTTCATTCCATCTGGTAAGTATATAATAAGAAATGGACAACACATAGAATGTTTTCTCAAAATTTTAAACAAGATAGAATTCAAACAAATAAGTGCACCTCTACAACAATATCAACAACAAGAATGCCCCCAAGCCATCACAAGTCATCACAAATCGATCACAGACACAACCCACCTTGTCTCTCCACGTGTTCAATAGTAAAGTGAATGCCCACCTTGTCTCGCCACATGTGCATAATAATATTCCCACCTCGTCTCGCCACATGCGCAACCCACATATATATAGCCTGCCTTATCACGCCACATGTGCCAATATCAATAGTAACAATAGCACGGCAGAAACCTCATGCAACCCCATAACAACAACCACATGGCAGAAACCTCGTGCATCACAATAGCAACCGCACAACAGAACCTCGTGCATCAAAACAACAAGTACAACAGTAACAATGACAATAATAACAAGAGTACGACAAGTAAATTCACTTAAGAACTTTCGATCACAAAGAAATAGTAGAACTAGTTCACAAGGAAAAAACCATAATAGATAATACTAGGCTTTCATGACCCAAATCAGAGGGCCACGACTGGCACCCGGTGCCTACTCAACCGAGCACCACGTACCTTATCTTTTTTTTCCTATAAGACTCGTCACGGGCCATGATAAGCCACGCTACATATATAATTAACAATATTAGAACTTAACTCACATAACTAATTCAAAAGGATTTATATAGATACATAGGGGCCGACAAGGCCGTTGACACGCCATACCTAAAGATATACACAAGACCTGTCTGCAAAACCTCTAAGAAAACATGACCATAACATATAAGTCGGGACAAGGTCCCCGACATCCTCATAAAACAAAGTAACACAAATAGAACGTGACTCGACAATACTCCAGGAAGATTTGGAGCTCACCAACCAAAAGCTGATATCTGGAGGCAGCCTGCAGTAGATAATCCTCACCTCGTCTATCTACACCTGCATGGCATGAAACACAGCGCCCCAGGAAAAGGGATGTCAGTACGAAGAATGTACCGAGTATGTAAGGCAGCAATGAAATGTAATAATAATAAGATACTATCTCGGGGAGAGATAAGAGTCAACTTATAACTTCTGACTTGCCGCTGAGGGTCGTAACATATAGAATAAAACCCATCTCATATATATAAATAAAACCACAATATAATAATTTTAGTTACCTCATTTTTGTGACGTTAACTGCCCAACTGATCAATGGTAACTACCCCATCGACTGTAGCTCGGTGGTAAATGGATAACTGCCTAACCGGTGGTAAATAATAATACATAACTTCCTAATTGATGGTAACTGCCTGAACGGCCGTAGCTCGGTGGTAAATGAATAACTTGCCAACCGGTGATAAATAATAATACATAACTGCCTAATTGATGGTAACTGCCCGACCGGCTGTAGCTCGGTGGTATATGCATAATACATATAATACCATTATGATATTAACGTTTTTATTAAATACCTCAATAGGGAACTAGTTACATACTTAGACATTCTTGAATATCATTTTACAAGAATGAATAACATAGACATCCTTAAGTGCTAAGAGTAGAAATAATTGTGAAATAGCATTACGTTTACGTATCGTTACTTGGATCATGACAAAAGAAAGAAGGATTAGTCTTAACATACCTGAATAGATTTTTTTTTGACAATCCTTCTAACACACTCCAACCATGATGAAACACGTAACAACGAGATCAGAATAGGGAACAATTCGTATGAATTGCTCGATGCAATAACGTTGCTTACTGCAAAATCATCTTGATGAAACTCTTTCTCAAGAGAGGAAACGTTATATTCATGAAATACTTGCTGGAAACTCTTTAGCAATTCATTTTAAGCTTAAGGGAGGTAATGTTTCTTTTTTTATTCATTTTTTTTGAGCAATTCCTTTTGAACCAAAGAATATTATCTTTGTCTTTAGGTGGGCCTACTTAGGATGACTTAGCCACTCCAAAGTGTGACATTTAGGCAAGACTTTAAGAGTCATCTTGAATTAAAAGGGGGCTGCCACGTCTTGGCCTTTTTAGGCTTATCTTAAAGACTTAATTATTATCTTATTTAACTAATAATCCCCCATTAACGAATAATCAACCAATTACCCACATAATTAAAAATTATCTCAAATTACTTAAAATTCTACTTATCTTAATACACTTTATACATCGTATTATCACGGTCATATGCTACCGTGTATGGTACTAGTCCATAAATATCGGGTATTATAGCTCGGACCGTATTTTATCCCAAAATAACAAACTTCGGCGATACTCAATTTCTTCGATTCGTTAACCCTCTGAACTTTATAACACTTACTTATCACTTGTTACAAATAGCATAAATGCTTATGATCTCAAAATAATCTCATTCCCAAGTTTACGTCGATTAACTTACGACGAAACTTTGACGTATGAAATGCGGGATGTAACATCAGCGTAAAAATAATAACTCAACCGGGAAGGAAATAATAAGTACCAATGGTCCCACAATGGACAGTTCAACAACAAGAAACAGGAGTCAAATAATTCCAATTAAGGGAAAGTCAACTGCGGTATAGGATATCTAAATTTCTTTTAAGGTTGGGAAATTATGAAAGAGATACAACAAATTCAATTATGGATAAGCAGCGGAAAGATAACCGTAACCTCAATTAAGGATGAACAATTACAGAAGAGATAATTATAACTTCAAATAAGGTGAGCAGTTAGGGGAAAGATAACATAGTAGTAGAAGAGATAACATTTTTCAGTTAAGGCACATATGAATCAAATACGCAATAAGAGTGGATCATGAAATAATTAATTCTAATTAAAGCAGGTAGAGGTGAAACTAGTAATTTAGAAATGTGTTCATAACAAAAATAACTGCATATTCAGTAAATAAAAAGATCTAAGAACCCTAAAGGCCAACTTTCCACAAATAGGTCCGAGCACGTACTCGTCACCTTGCGTACACACACTACAATTAGCATAGAGACTCAAATCCTAAGGGGTAGTTCCCCCACACGAAGTTATGCAAGATACTTACCTCAAAGAAGACAGAATGATACTCAAAAATGAACTTCTCAGGTGAAATGGCCTCCGGACGGCTCAAATCTAACCAAAATAACTTCAAAGCACAAATAAAACTCATAAGAAACTATTTCGGATCATAAAGCCTCAATCTTTATCAAAATCTAAAAATCGACCCAAAAGTCGACCCCGGGCCCATACCTCGGAACCCGACAAATTACATAAAACCCGAAAATCCATTCCGATATGAGTTCAACCATACTAAAATTATCAAACTCTGATACCAATTCTCCCCTCAAATCATGATTTTTTATTTTGAAAGTTTCCTTCAAAAATCCCCATTTCCCCCACTCAAAAACACTAATTAAATAATAAAAGTAAAGATAAAAGCATGGAATATAATAAATTCTAGGTGAAGAACACTTACTCAATCGATTTGCTTGAAAAATCCACAAAGAATCGCTCAAAATCGAGCTCTACAAGTCAAGATATGATAAAAATGGCCTAACACTCGATTTGGAAGATATATTCTGTAGCCCAGACATTAAAGAACCGCAAACATGGAAGAAGGATCGCGTTCGTGAAGAAGAAAAGGATTCTGCCTAGTTTTTTCTTCGCGAACGCATGGAATAGTACGCGAACGTGAACAAGGGGATGGCACATTTTCGCGAATGCGTAGAGACGGACACGATCACGAAAGAGGGGATGGCAGGCTTCCGCGATCATGGAAGGAGACATACAAACGCGAAGAACAAATAATGCATCCCCTAAGATTTCTCTTCGCGAATGCGTAGGTATTGACGCAAACGCGAAGGAGAAAACCAGATGACAGAATCAACAGTTCCAAAATAAAAGAAAATGGCTCGTAGCCCATCCGAAACACACCCGAGGCCCCGGGACTCCGTCTAAACACACCAACAAGTTCCATAACCTATCTCGGACTCGCTCGAGGTCTCAAATCACATCAAAAAACGTCCAAACTACGAATTGCACCATGAATCGAACTTATGAATTTTCAAATATTCAAACTTTTAAAACTCGCGCCGAAACCTATCAATTAAACCCGGAATGACGTCAAATTTTGCAGGCCTGTCCCAAATAACATAACAGAGATGTTCCAACTCTCGGAATCGCACTCCAGTCCTGATATCGCCAAAGTCAACTCCTGGTCAAACCTCTCAACCTTCAAAACTTCAACTTTTCCAACTTTCGCTGAAATGCTCCAAATTACTCTACGGAGCTCCACATCAAAATTCGGGCACACGCCTAAGTCCAAAACCACCATACGAATCTGTTGAAATCATCCAAAACCTATTCTGGAGCCGTTTACAAAAAAGTCAATTCCGGTCAACTCTTACCGCTTAAGCTTCTAAAACTATAATCTTTCTTCCAACTTGACTTTGAATCATCCGGTAACTGAATTCGACCACACACGGTAGTCAATAAACATAATACGAAGCTGATCAGGACCTTATGCCTCCGAACGTGACTTAAATTCTCAAAATGATCGGTCGGGTCGTTACACATTCTGCGCCAGATGTATAGACAATATGTGGGATTTCATTAGGGCCCACCCACTCCATTCCCGTATAGTTAGAAGTCTTCAGGATACGGGTTTCTACAGGATCATAGAGATCGGTGGGTTGCAATTTGACTGGGCGTTGATCATGACTATGATAGAGCGGTGGCGATCGGAGATGCACATGTTTAATCTATCCATTGGCAAGGCTACCATCACGCTTGAGGACGTGGAGGTTATTTTTGGTCTGCGGTTGATGGACTACCTGTAACTTTCCCGCATGCTCTTAGAGAATATACGGGATTGGATTACCTGCAGATGTTGCAGCGGCTCACTGGTTTCTAGCCAGCTGAGGAGACTGCATTGAGCGGGTCTAGTCATTTGCAGTTTACGCCCGTCCGTAAGAATCTGGAGACAATGGATGCAGACATTGCGGATGATTCACCGACGGAGGTTATCGACCGGTACACGAGATTGGTGATGTTGCTGATGTTTGGTGGTGTATTATTCCCGAACACTTCAGGAAACCTAGTCAGCTTGAGATTTCTTCATCATCTTGAGCGTCTAGATGATTTACCTAGTTACACTGGGGTGCAGCTGTTCTAGGTGACCTGTATAGGCAGATGTGTCGGACATCATGGGCACCCAGAGAGACGTTGTCGGATTTTTGCCGCTGCTGCAGCTGAAAACATAGTCAATTATTTCCATTATTATAACATACATAGTAAATAATAACTTATGTTTTACGTCCACAATGTATATCAGGTTTGGGCCTGGGAGAGGTTCCTGCAGTTCCAGCCACCTCTAGCACCCATCGCTTCGAATGCACCACCTCTATTGTTTCTCCCATTATCTAGGAGGTGGGTGGATAGACGAGGCAACGGACGCGAGGTCGAGGCTCGACATCATCTCCCCTATTACAGGGGTTTGTTAGATTTGCTTGAAGGCGCACATGTACATGTATACTTAAGTTTACTTGACCAGGCTTTATATGTGTTGAGTTTACTCACGATTCCTGTGTTTAATTAATAGTTCATATGGAGGCCATACAGTGATGGGCTCATAGCTAGTTTTCCCGATTATTGCTCCCGCAGCCGAGCTATGTGGAGCTCTTCTGTCCCACTGATATGTCTCGATATTATTGAGCATCATGAAACCGAGCGAGTCCTTCACCAGTTTGGTCGATGACAACTTGTATCTATCCTGCCCGCTTGGATTAGGACACATTACTAGCGAAATGATCGTTCAAGGGTCGACTAGACATATGTGGACTGGCTAAAGGCCCAGATTGAGGTTTGGGGCTAGAGGTATGACCTGATTCCTCCACCCCCTGCACCTGAGCATATGGATGGCGGGCATGAGTATATGGGCTGGTATCGCAACGTTGCCCAATTTCATGTTGGGAATGCCCTTCATCGCATTGGTGGTCGGTACATTCCATACGCTGGGAGGCATGAGGCACTGGTATGTTATTTGTTATACTTACTTATAATGTTGAATTATTATTTCGTAATTAATATCTATCATGCTATGCAGGCTATTGATTACATCAGTTCTACTAGTTGGGACTGCAGATGTTGCAGCATACTGGCGAGGGAGCAGCAGCTTTGCACGAGTATGGCCGTCAAGTTACAGATAAGGCTGCCAGGATATTGAGGCGTGCCCGAGATGATGAGCGATTAGGATACGAGGCTGCTTATGTGCCTCCAGAGGACTACCACCACGGGCCACCAGTGGATCCTGAACGTGGTAGATGTGGCAGGCGTGGCCAGAGAGGAAGGGGTGTCCCACGAGGTCGTGGTGGTAAGCGAGGACGGGGTCCCCCGCAAGGAGGTGTTGAGGCACTCGTGGAGGATATTAGAGATGATCATCCAGGTGACTACCCAGAGCCACACGATACTTCTCATGATATGCCGTCATTCAGCCAGCAGGTGTTGCCAGGGACTTCGTAGTTGACCCCGTTAGCTCCATTGTTGATCGCGGGTATGACCATTACGCAGCAGGAGTGGGATCAGGAGGTCGATCGACGGTTTCTGAGGATCGTCCAACACGAGAGGTGCATAGTGGGCGATGATTGAGTTATGGCTCATCATCAAGGGCTACTGAGGATGTTTCACATACTTCATCTACTCCAGTACACCCCGATGTTCTGACAAAGCAGTGTGTCGCTAGTCAGGCGCATGTTTGCTTGTATTACTATTACTTCTATTTGTTTTTATCTCATTAATTAGTCAGTTTTTTATTTTTTTTAAAGACATCATCATTTCCTGTCACGAAGGCCACTTTGTGCATTACTGACATGCCGGACACGGATGATTTTATTCAAGAGACCACCGAGACCATGGTATGACCATTAAAATATTTTTAGCTAACACGTAAGTTAATTTATATTATATACTAAAATATCTTATAACTCTGTAGGTTACTGCTGGACTGACGACCACTTCTACCAAGTCTGCCAGCCTTACCGGCGATCATGCTGTAGTGCATCCTCCGATAAAGAGGTGACGTGATGAGGAAGATCCTGATATCGTAGCCGAGCGGGATGGGATGCGCCTTAGGCCAGCAAATGCTTTAAAACATACAGGCTTTGGGACACATTGACATTTATTATTATCTATATATGACATTAAATATATAATAGCAACATTATTTATGTTTTACATAATTTGCGCATGTTTTTTTATTTCTCGGGTTATTTATTAGCTTAATACTACAAAACAAATAAAAAAAATAACAACTTAACATAATTTAAATTTGATACAATTAATGATAATACATTACACGTAAAACATAAAGATAAAATACTACACTCAACACATCCATGTGTTTGTTTAGTCACTATCGCCCATCATTCTGTGCTTCAACCAATTAAGTTTCTCTTCCAACCTATTTTTTTCTTCTTCTGCCTCTTTTATTTTCTCTTTCACTGCCGCAAGTTGTTGTTGTAGTTTAAATATCTGGAGTTCATATTGACCGGCCATATTCCAAACATAGTGCAAACATGATTTGTAGTATTCCCGGTTAATGGGTTCCATTCTTGAAATCCACATTTATTTTCGTCCTACAAATTGGGAATATAACACAATACTATTAATTAACATTTTATATACAAAAATATTAACAAAATTTTTTTCTAAAATAATAAATTACAAGTTGTTGACAAATCTATCTTCTACGCCCCAAATTGAAATTTGACCAACTTGGCTTCAAAATCGCACGTTTGCCACAATAAAACCTTGGTACGTCATTGCATCCATACATTTTGTAATGCAAGAAAAATGAAAAGTTAATGGAAAGTTTTTCTATTTGTTTCGTTAAGCGCAAATAATAACTAAAATACGCTAGGATTTTATAGGAAGCTAATACACATAACGCATATTGGTGGCGCACTATATTTAGCATGATAATGATTCTTTAGATTACAAGACAACTTTTCCAGAACGACAGCTTTTCAGGTCGACAAGACAATACACACAACGCATATTGGTGGCGGGCTATGTTTCGCGTGATGATGATTCTTTAGGGCACAAGACAACTTTTTCAGAACGACAACTTTTTCAGGTCGACAAGACAATACACATAATGCATATTGGTAGTGCGCTATGTTTCGTGTGATAATGATTCTTTATGGTACATGGAAGATTTTCCAGAACGACAACTTTTTCAGGTCGACAAGACAATACACATAATGCATATTGGTGGCGCGCTATGTTTCACGTGATAATGATTCTTTAGGTTACAAGATAGCTTTTTCAGAACGGTAACTTTTTCAGGTCCACAAGACAATACACATAACGCATGTTGGTGGCATGCTATGTTTTGCGTGATAATAATTCTTTAAGGTACAAGACAACTTTTCCAGAGCGCAAGCTTTTTCAGGTCAACAAGACAATACACATAACGCATATTGGTGGCGCACTATGATTCTTTAGGGTATAAGACAACTTCTTAAACTGAATCAATAGATCTATATTCAAATACCATTTGTAGAAACATTACAACATTGATTTAAAAACTGCCACTAACATTTAATAAGTGGTTCAAGAAGAGGCAAAAAGGTGAAGGTTGTTCAATAGATCCCCATGGAACACGTCTTAACACTATCAATCCCTACCTTGAAAAAAATATGCTAGGTTGCTATACCGATCTGGTTGATGACAATTTGTATGGTGTTCTGCGTCCCTTGGAAAATAAGCTTATCAATATATACACTGATCTCAAAGTTGCAGGGAACATTATTGAGGGCGAAGCGCATTCTACAAAGCCTGAAGGTATGCGAATTTGGGGCGAAACACTACAATGAGTTCCCCTTTACTCAAAACGATTTGATTATGAAGTACTATATCGCTGGCATGGGCTTGTTGTGCCACAAGCACTATCTGCAACCTTCCAAACAAACACACACAAAGATGAACCAAAAGTGATTCGACATTTAATGAAGGAGATTCTAGAGATGGAAAATATGCTGGCTATTCATCATGCAATGGATGATCTTAACTACCTGGGAGGAATGGAGGATCAGTACTGGGATTTATTAGAAAATGAAAAATTGCATATAGACAATGATTATCCTGTTTTCCCAACAGATATCGAGTGAGAGGGACTACCTAAGTTTCTACCATAGACGTTGGACATAGGAGTCCCATATTGTTGTAGAAATCAAGAAACTGGTCTTATTGATGATAGCGATGAAATACGAGAAATGTGTGTCAACAGGGGCCTAGATTACGATGTTCTCGGTCCCGACGGGTACGTACACGATGTTGATGAAGAAGATGAAGACAGTGACAATGAAATAGTGCTAGACAACGACGATAATGGCAAATGACAATTGTTCTTTTTTGTTAGGGTGTATGTTAAATTGTTGTACTGAAGTATTAATTCTAAATATCAATTATATTTATCCCCAATGGAAACATAATTTTATTTCATACATTTTGCAAGCTAAACATTTACATACACTTATTACAACAATTTACTGTAACAAAACACTACTTGTATCCTTAATAATTGGGCACATTAGATGAACTCCCACCTGGAGCTCAATTACCACCGCTACCCAAACCAACTGAAGGACATTTACAACGATCGTCAACTGTTTGTGAACATATGACATATTTACGCACATAAATGGTATCACCAACATCCATTTAGTTCCGTATTTACGTTTTTTTTGCACTTGTTGTTGACACACATAATCCTTGTTATACACCATGTTAAGTGGTTCCGACGGCCAATAATGTTCCGCACCCACTGTCTGCAACTGACCACTATATGTGTTTAAGTATGCAACAACACTATATTCTTTATCAGCATACCTCGTTGCCACGAAACCTGTATATTGAAAGCACTTCATGGCATGTGAGCACGACATGTGATAGATGGATCATTTCCTGTAAGAGCATAACCTTCTGGTTTCATTGATGATGTGTGTATTATTACCCCGATTGTTATGAATAGCAATGTGAACTTCAAAAATATTTCGCTCGTTGCAATACTGCAAAAATGAATGCCTTTGTGTTCGCTTTTTGTATTTTATCAAATTTTTTCATTGGTATTGGCATAAAATCAAAAACCCTTTCCATCAATGACGATGCACCTCTAGATCTTTCAACAAACCTCTCCGCCATCTGCTTGACTGACATCCACACCATGGCAGTGACAAGCAATCTATGTGCAGACTTCAATAACCTGTTGAAAGACTCTAACACATTTGTGGTAAGAATTTCCCATATTCTGTCACCATCCGCATGCAAAGTCTACTTGTCAAGCTCATGTCACATCAACCAACTATAGCCTCCTTGGTCTTCCTGCCTGATCAACTCCATTCGCCTCCTGAATTTACACTCATGATGATCTGTTGCAGCCGTCCACATTAAATCATGCAAGTCTTTGTTCGGATAAGCCCTCTAGAAGTTGGCCTTCAGGTTCCTTACATAGTAACGATGGTAGGCATAAGGTTCTTGCCATGCACACAAATTCTGTACATAACTTAAAATACCGTCGTGCCGATTAGATATTAGACAAATACCTAAACGTTGTTTGACAATGTGCTCCTTCAAGTGGTTCAAAAATAATGTCCACGTCTCTTAGCTTTTGTTTGAAAAAATAGCAAATGCTAGGGGAAATATACTTCTATTAGCATCTACTGCAACGGCGATAAATAACTTAATATCATACTTTCCATATACATGAGTGTCGTTTATGGATATTACCGGCCGACAATGCACAAAACCATCAATGGCTGGCTTAAATACCTAGAACACAATATGTGTTCTGCTATTCCCGAGCTACGCTCCAGCTTCCATTCAACAACCGGGGTTAAAGTGTTGCAATGCGGCCATGTACCTGGGTAGAGAGTCAAAGGCTTATCCCAACTAACATAAACAATTTCAAATGCACGTTTGCGCCCGAGAAATGCCTTTTTTGGGTAATGGTACATCCATATACCCGGTGGACAGATGTTATACACTAGTTGATATTGTACCTTATGGACACTTCAATGTGTGGAATCAAGATAAGAGAAATCAAGTCAAAATTCAAGTTAAAATGATTCCCATTGAATGTGTCCATTTCACAATT
Source organism: Nicotiana knightiana (assembly GCA_005239525.1). Classification (NCBI taxonomy): domain Eukaryota; kingdom Viridiplantae; phylum Streptophyta; class Magnoliopsida; order Solanales; family Solanaceae; genus Nicotiana; species Nicotiana knightiana. The sequence continues at coordinate 21,701 of ML411690.1, read as the reverse complement.
ATGGGTGCCGATGTATTTACCCGCAACCCATATATTTGTTTTTAGCTTCCTCGAATGCAACATCAAATTACAACCTTGAAACCATCTACGAAAAATAACCTTGTATACTTCCGGAGATGACTTATGAACCGCGATCTCACGACATTCTTGTATGTTGTACATTCGCACTGCCCTGCTGAGGCGCGCTTTATCAGCAAAAAGCATGCTCTTTGACAGCATCGCTGCTCTAGATTCATCCCACATTGCTGTCCGAATTTTGTCAAGAACCCTTGTGAGGGCATCCACACCCGACATACTTGGCAAGTGATCAAGGTAGGGAATCTCCCTTGAATGAAATGGCACATGGGACTCGTACACTCTTGGTCTAACGGGAGGTCGAGCATGCTCCCTCGTCAAATCAGGTTCAGCATTCTCGTCCTCATCATCATCATACTAATCAGGGAAGAGTGTATCATCTCCAGACTCATCAAAATTGTTGTCATAATCACTGTTCTCTTTCTGACTCTACGCATCTGCCAGATCCCGATTAAATATGTCGTCTTCGGGCAATTGAGTAAGGACATGACCTTCAAGTTGCTCGTTTTTACTGCACAACCAATAAAATAATGAGTTTCACAAATTCATACAAACTTTATGTATACGCTTTATCACTTCACTTACAAATCATAATGTGTTGATATCCCACGATGCACATTATCTTGTTGGTTATGACTCTCGAATGGACCACTATGATCCAACACACCAAAACTACACATATTCCAACTGGTCATTGGTTCATAACTTGTAAAATTCATATATAGCTGGTACCCCCTATGGAATATATGAGCGTTAATACAAATTTAATACATAAAAATAAATATTGTAAAACAAAGGAAAATTGAAGTTTACCACTCGCCTTGTGGATTATGTAAATTAGGGGAGAAATTATTTCCTCGCTCCTCATTCGCCTGTGGAGATAATTTTAAATCATGCCAAACTCTTTCACTCAGAAGCTGTTCGGCTAATACTGCTCCAAAATAACTACCTGGTGATTGAGGGATATCCCTACTTTGCAAAACCTCATTATTGCAAACCTTTTCAGCCTTGACGTGCATTTCCAATATTTTTATCACAAGAAGTTCCCAGTGTTCATCCGGAGTCCTCAAAAAATCTTTCAGAGTTTCATCGTCTTCGATGTTAAACTCCGCATAGCAAGAAACCCCTTGCAGAGTAACAGAATACGGATATCTTCGGTTTACTTTAATATTCACCGAAACGTTTGCTCATACTCATTGTTTTACATAACAACGATACTAATGTATCGTACTCCATTGTAAGTGGAAACTTAACATGACACTGTGGAGAACAACTATAGCGTACTGACTACTAAGTTATTCTCCACCACAAACTCACCCCCCTTCCCCAATATAATGAAACCCTAATTTTTTGTTTTTCGAACATTATGAAAAAATGCAAAAATAACTTAACGAACAAATATTTCGGAAGACTTGAAGGATACTAAATGGATTTCTACATAATCCTGAAACTCCTTAAATAAGGAAAAAACCAATCCCGGGGTATAATTATTTGATGTATAGCGCGTTAAATATGCGCGCTATAACCCTATGAATTATTGGTGTGTCAGTTAAGTGCCGAAGAATTATTAGTGGGACCAACATTTATGTATAGCGCAGTATATGCGCGCTATACCTATATGCGGTTATTCACCACGCTATACCTTAATGGAAAAATGTGCCATTAAGGTACAGCACGGTGAATAACCGCGCTATATATATTATGGTGCCCAGTCTTTTTTTTTTTTACCTATTTTCATGTACCACACTTTGGTTCCGGACACAGGCAGAGACACTCATCTGTCAGGACTGTAAATTAACACTACTATTAAAAAGATCCCCTAAAATTATAGTACTATATAAATAGCACTTTTTAAAAAGTAATATGTACTGTATATATATAGGTTGACACTGCTAAAAAATAATGTAAAATAAACCTCATTTTATCAAAAGAAAATTATTATAAAACCTTTGCAGTTCCAGACTTAAAACTCAAATACAAACTGAATTATGATAATAGGACAACACAATTAGCGCAAAATCCTAGATAACCACTGGTTAGAGTGACAATGAAGCTTGAGGATCAATGTTAGCGATGATATCAGGAAATGGAGAAAAATTAGTACGTTGCACTGAATAACTTCCAAATAGTGGGTACCAAAATACAGGTGAACTAAGGCCAATGTCTAAGGGAAATTGACACGGAAAACAACAAATTTCTTGAATCACGATTAAGCTTTTATTAGGGCATCGAAAGTGGAGAAGCACCATATACTTAGGACCCTTTGGAGGCCGAAGCAAGAGGAGTAGAGCAACATAGTTTGAAGGGGTTTAATTGAATCTCTTTTACTAGTAATATTTCATTATTATTTTTGGCGGGGGGAGGGGGGGAATTATATTTCTATCAAGAGTTTTGTGTAATTATTTAAGTCCTCTAACTGGTAGGCAATTTCCTCCTCTATGGTTTTTTTCTTTCTTTCTTAGTGTTTACCTTATGTTGTTTAGCAGCAGCTTTGCTGCATCCCTTTTCTCGTTTCTCTTTCCAGTGGGCTTTAACCCATTCTCCTATTTTTTTTTTTAAAACTTTAGTTAAAGACTTATATGCCCTTATTAATATATAGGGTGTTACATTCTCCCCACCTTACGAAATTCGGTCCCCGAATTAAATTTTAGTACGTACCTGTAGACTGATATATATGAGGATACTTATCTCACATAGCATCTTCCACTTCCCACGTAGCTTCTTCAACTGTATGATTTCTCCATAAGACTTTCACAAATAGTATTTATTTTGACCGTACTTTTCTTACTTGTCTATCAACAATAGCCATTGGCTCCTCCTCGTAAGATAACTTCTCATCGAGCGGTATAGTCGGTGCTTCAAGCACCTGAGATGAGTCTTATATACATTTTCTTAACATTGAGACATGAAATACTGGATGAATAAAGGATAGCTCATGAGGAAGTTCCAAACAATAAGCCACAACTCTCACTCGGTCTAGTACCTCATACGATCCTATAAACCTGAGGCTCAGCTTGCCTCTTTTCCCAAACCGCATCACACATTTCATAAGAGAGACTCGTAGAAACACTTTGTCCCCAATTGTGAACACTAAATCTCTTCTTCTCTTATCTGCATAAGACTTTTGTCTGCTTTGAGTCGTGAGTAATCTCTTCCTGATTAATTGGACCTTATAAATAGCTTCTTGTACTAAGTCGGGTCCCAATAAGTTAGTTTCACCAGCTTCAAACCATCCGATAGGAGAAAGACATCTTCTGTGGATAAGCGTCCCAACTACCTCCAAACTCAACAATACAAGCTCTCAATATATTCTCCAAGATCTGTATATAACGTTCTAATTGCCCGTCTTCTGTGGATGGAATGCAGTACTAAGATTTACTCGTGTACCCAATGCTTCTTGAGAATATTTCCAAAAGCGTGAAGTGAACTGTGATCTTCTATAAGAGAAGATGGATACTGGAACTCCGTGAAGTCGGAAAATTTTGTTCATAAATATATGTGCATACCTCACTCCTCCATATAAAGTCTTTACTGGCAAAAAGTGTGCTGATTTTGTCAAACGATCTACAATCACCCATACGGAGTCATAACCTCTAAGGGTTCGTGGTAGCCCGATGACAAAATCCATAGTAATTCTTTCCCATTTCCACTCTAGAATCTCAAATTGTTGTAGTAGTCCTGTGGGTTGCTGATGTTCAGCTTTGACCTGCAGACAAGTCAAATAGTTAGTAACAATGTTAGCAACATCTTTCTTTATACCTTTCCACCAATAAAATTTCTTAAGGTCATGGTACATTTTTGTGGATCCAGGATGTATAGTGTATCTAGAGTTGTGGGCTTCTTCAAGAATAGCGTGTCTCAACCCATCTACATTTGCTACACATAGCATATCTCCCATTCGAAGAACACCATCACCTATAACCAATCATATCCTTGCTTCTGCCATCTAAGGCCTCAGCTCCGTATTTGCATAATCACTCATCCTCATATTGGGTGGCCTTAATGCGCTCAACCAATGAAGACTTATCCTGAGCACAAGCCAACAATGTCTCTGAATTTTCGACACTTAATATGATACCTGTGGCTTCTAGTCTCTGAATATGTTTGGCCAAAAGTCTCTTTGCTAGAGCTATATGTGCCAAACTCCCCATAGATTTTTTGCTCAATGCATCAACCACCACATTGGCTTTTCCAGGATGATACAAAATAGAATAGTCATAGTCTTTGAGTAGTTCTATCCGTCGACGCTTCCGACGATTCAGATCTTTCTGCTGAAAGATATACTTCAGACTTTTATGGTCAGTTCAAATCTCTCAAGTTTCACCGTATAGGTAATGCCTCCAAAATTTGTAGAGAAAATACCACTGCAACCATCTCCAAATCATGTGTAGGATAGTTTTGCTTGTGATTTTTCAATTATCTCGAAGCATAAGTTATAACGTGACCATTTTTCATGAGAACACATCTTAATCCCACCCTCGAGGCGTCATAGAATATTGTAAATCCTCCATAACCTGATGGTAAGGCTAAAATTGGTGCAGTTGTCAAACATGTTTTGAGTTTCTGAAAGCTCTGCTCACATTCCTCCATCCATTGTAACTTTGCATTTTTCTGTGTTAGCTTAGTTAGTGGCACCGCTATTCTGGAGAAATCCTGCACAAACGTCTGTAATATCCTGCTAAGTCTAAAACACTGTGAATATCTGTAGGAGAAGTAGGTCTGAGCCATTTTTGCACAATTTCTGTCTTCTTAGGATCTACCAAAATTCCATCTTTGGATACAACATGCCCTAGAAATGCTACTGAGTCTGGCCAAAATTCACACTTCGGGAACATAGCATAAAGTCGATTTTCTCGAAATGTTTGCAACACAGTCCTGAGATGATTCTCGTATTCTCCTTGGCTACGAGAATATATTAGGATATCATCAATAAATACTATTACAGATCTATCCAGAAATGGTTTGAACACCCTATTCATTAAATCCATGAATGCTGCTGGAGCGTTAGTCAGACCGAAAGGCATCACCAGAAACACAAAGTGCCTGTACCGAGTCCTGAAAGCAGTCTTAGAAATATCTTCATCTTTTATTCTAAGCTGACGATAACCAGATCGGAGGTCAATCTTTGAAAAGTGGGTAGCTCCTTGTAACTGATAAAAAATGTCGTCTATACGAGGCAAAGGATATTTGTTGCGTATTGTTATCTTGTTCAACTTTCTGTAGTCAATGCACATTCTTAGAGATCCGTCATTCTTCTTTACGAACGATACTGGTGCACCCCATGATGATACACTACATCTAATCAAACCCTTATCTAACAAATCTTGTAACTGTTACTTTAGCTCCCTCACCTCTGTTGATGCCATCCGATATAGGGGTATCAATATGGGTTTTGTGCCAGGTGGAAAATCAATACCAAAGTCTATTTCTCATACTGGAGGAAATCCTGGTAAATCCTCAGGAAATACATCACAAAATTCTCTCATTACTGGGACATTTTATATGCCAATTGTTTCCTTTCTTGTGTCATTTACACCAGCTAAGAGACCCAAGAAACCTTTCTTCAGAAGTCGTTGATCCTTCATAAAGGATACAACTTTTCAAGTCTTTGGAACCTGACCCCCTCTTAGAACAAAACTAGGTTCCTTTGGTATCTCAAACTAAACTATATTTAGATGAAAATCGACGATAGCATAGCAAGAAGATAACCAATCCATTTCCATCAACATGTCAAAGTCAATCATACCAAGTACAATAAGGTCGGCTAGAGTATCTCTATCCTCAACCCAAATCTGACAAGCACGATACACAAATTCAGCTAATATGGACTCTCCAACAGGAGTAGCAACTATGAAAGGATCATTCAATAGCTCAGGTTATCTACCAAACCTCAAAGCAAGGTACCAGGACACATAGGAGTGAGTAGATCACAGACCAATCAACGCAAGTGCATCAAATGAACAGACAGAAAGAATACCTGTAACCACAACATTCGAGGCCTGAGCATCTTGTCTAGTAAATGCAAAAACTCTCGCCTGACCTCTACCAGCATTCCCTTGTCCTTGATTCACAGTAGCACGATCGCCCACACCTCGACCTCTATTTCCTTTACCTGTAGCACCTGAAGTATTACAAGGGGTCTTAGTAGGTGCAGCTGACTGAATAGGAGCTTGAACAAAATTCCTCGGAGGCTGAGGGTAATCCCTTAAGTGATGTCCCAACTGGCCACACCGAAAGCACTCTCTAGTCATAACACGACACTGGCCCAAATGTGATCTACCACAGGTCTGGCAGACTGGAGTAGTGGCATATATCTTCCAAGAATTACGATGTCCAGATGATGATGGTCCCATAGTACCATATCTATAATGTGGACTGTGAAGACAAGTGTGTCCCTGTCTGAGAACCCTATTGCCGCTATCCCTGCTTTCCTGCTCTGCAATTTTCACCCCCTGTCTTAGACTTCTTACGTAAATCACTAGTTGCATGCTCGTCACTCCCTTTTTTCAATATTTCTAGCAAAATCGACTGTATCAGAGTAGGACAAAGTCTTCATCTATGGGGATACTCAGTGTATTGACGACCAACCAACCCATCAACAAACCTCTGAACTCGAGCTTCTTTGGTAGGCACTAAGTAAGGAGCATATCTAGACAAATTACAAAACTTGGTGTTATATGTTGACACATCCATATCTGAAGTCTGAACCAATCTCTCAAAGTCTCTAGCATATTTTTGTCTCAGGCTGTCTAGAAGAAAATGATCCATGAACATCTTAATGAACTCGTCCCATGTCATTGGTGGTTCTCCTACTGGCCTTCCTAGCAATACATTTTCATACCATGTATTGGCCATATCCTCTAGTTTGTATGTTGCGAGCTCTACAACTCTCTCACAAGAACATCCTAGATCATGTAATGCCTTGAGTGTCCCATCCAAGAAACTTTGAGGATCTGCTAAATTATCAAAACCTGTAAATTATGGTGATTTCAATTTCAGGAACTCTTGTAGGGATACCTCCTTATTCCCGAAAGTATGAGTCTGTGCAGGTGCTTGTGTCTGTAAGGTAGCCTGAGGAGTTGAACTCCCACCCTGAGTAGGCACAAATGCCTCTAACACATTCAATAACCTTGCCACTGCATTTGTAGGTAATGTAACAATAGGTACAACAGTTGTCACTGGTGATGGAGCGTCATGAACCCCCTGTTCTTGCACTTGATCTGGCATAGTAACTTGGGTTTGACCCATGTTGCCAACTTCAAGTTGAGGAGCAACCTGCCTTCTAGTTTGATGAACCCCAACTTGACCGCCACCTCGGGTAGTACCATGTCCAGCACCACGTCCAACAAATGAGGGTGTGCGTGTCCTAGCCATCTGCGAAAGAAATACTCCAAAGTCAATCTCAAGTTATCTCAACGCACGATCAAAGAATGAAAGAAGGAAAAACATTCCTAGATATTCAGTAGCCTCAAGATCATAAGTATGGTTACCTACATACCCATGAACAAGACTCTGCTAAACATTGCAACATGACTAGGGACTTAAAGCCTAAGCTCTGAAACCAACTTTGTCACAACCCAATTGACCGGCGCTTAGGAGCAAGTGCTCCCAAGAAAAGCCTTATCGGTATTTTACAGAAAAACGGACAGAGTTTCCCCTATTTTTGGACTATAAAAAAAATTCTGTCTCAAAATCAAGAACCAACCATTCTAATATCAAACCAAACAATCAACAACTTATCAATTAACCAAAATACGTCTCCACCATTTCTAATCAACCCTCTAACAACCAAAAATACTAATTTATCTCCAAATTCGATGAGAAAGTGCAATACTCATCATAAGTCTATAATAACAAAAGAATACTCATGGTAGAGACTCTAAGAGTTCAAAGAAAAGACCATAACAATAAAAAAAATCTCCGCACACGCGAACAAGTGCGAGGCTCACCAAGAATTATCAACGTGTGCGCTCTAATTAACGAAATCCTCGACTGCATCAACTGCTGTCTCTATAAAAAAAATAGTGGGGAATGATTCACTAGCTCAGTGAGTAATAACACTTAACCACAACTATTTTTATTGGGAACAAGTCAGAAAATATGCTAGTATATTTAATAGAAAATATCATAAAAATGCTCTTTTAGAAATAATAAACAATTTTCAGTCTCATCATGTTTTTCCTGTAGTATAATACAATTGAAAATTCAGTAGTAAGATCAGTAACCATTGTATAATATCAATATTCATATCTGGTAGATTCCAATGAACGAATCATTTAATCGGTATAATTGTGAACTTCTTCGCAAGAAGTCAAATATAACAGTAGTCTCTACTCGAGGGAAATCAGTAACGCTATGCTAGTTCTACCTTTCCACTAGCAAGGGATGTACGGTAATCGGTAATTGAAAGGTGAACCAGGTCTTACGAACCTGCCGTTATCTACAGGATCCTTCAAAATCTACTCCCATTTATACTTGTCTCTGTAATCCGTATATACTCATAGAAAAATATTTTAAAACAGTATAGGGCATTTCGGTTCTTATCAAATCATGTAATTTCATTTCGATAATAGTAAATTCAAGTAACGGTAACACATATCTAGTAAAAACAAGAATATTTAAAACAACGGTAATCATCTCAAATAACTATTTCGGTATCATATCGAGTAAAAGACTTGTCCCACATAAAACTCAAAATAATCGGTAACATATTCATGTAAAAAATCATGTGTAAATCATGCAAGTTATGAAAACACAAATTGCGGTAAGATTACTACTCATAGTACTCGTATGAAATACCAACTCGTCACCTCGAGCGATCCGTACGATTTTCTTCAATCAATCTATAATCACATCAACATCGATCTCGGGTTAATTGCCTCATTTAGGCTAAATTCATCACTAATTTAGAATATGCTACCCTCCGAGTTTTATATTTTATCATCAATTCGCCGAATTATATTTACCCATGCTATGAGTAATTTAAATTATTCCAAAATCTTTTAAATAAAAAGGTATTTATATAGTTTATTCCCTGTACTATTCAATTTCCTTAATTGTGTGGATAAGTTGAAACTGAAATAAAATTATTGTCCATAATATTCCTTTTTAATTGGTACTTATCTTTTGTACTCAATAATAGACTTACCACATTCAAACCCAAATTCAATATTATCCATTCCAATACAGTTAAACACCAAAACTCAATCCTTGTGCCCTAACTTAATTTATACCTGATGTTTTAGACGTCAACATCACACAAGAAGATAGATTAATTTGTGTAGTACCCAATTTTTGAGTGCTGTCTCTGTAGAAGAACCTGGTTCTTCTTGGTCTTCCAACTCCTAATATTGTGGAATAATAAAAGCAGTAAAGTAAAAACACAGAGATTTTTACGTGGAAAACACCTGGCTCAAAAGGTGAAAAAAACCACGACATACTCCTCAATAGGATTTGCTCAAACTCTTCACTAAAACTCTGAGCCAAACGGACTTACAAAATAAACTCTTTTGTAATCCTAGGACTAACTCTAATCCCTTCGTAGTAACTAGCCCCTAGCTAATTTCTATAAGCTTCAAGTTAACTCTAACTTGAACAATGCGTACCTATTACAATTGCTTCTATGAAAGATGAAAAGATACAATATTAAAACTCCTACTACAACCAACTATACTCAATGATAAACAGATGGAACTGGTTCTTCTAGCTGGTCTGTAGCCTTTGTGTCGCACAATAATTCTACTTGCAAAATATCTGGGAATTTTTCTTTCAGCTCTTGATTCACTCCTTCACTTGTGCGTTCTTGATTCAAGAAAGAATACTTCATTTATTTATAAAGTCAGTTGTTGAGTTTGTCGTTCAGTTCTGGTACAACTCTACCCGGGAGAACGAGTTCGTATTAAACTCAACTTCCTTCCTTCGTTACTGTCCTTACAGAATTCAACTTCTGTTCTCTTATCGATTTGCAACCTTTTCGCATTAGAAGATACTTTCCTTGTTCATTGATACTTCACAATCACATTCATCTCCTATGCATATAAGATTTGTGTGCCAACGCGTCAGGTCAAGTGTGTATGCTCTGATGGACCTGGTTCAACTGGTCTGACATTTGTCAATCTTCAAAACTATGCAGTGACTTGGGTCAAAAAATTCCCCCTTTTTGATGATGACAAACTCTGTGCTCCTCCCTGAATACAACTCAAACACTTTGTATGTTTTTTAAGCATTTATCATAGAGAAACCAGGTTCATTAGGTTATAAATATCACTTGAAATATAAAAGCACTTTTCTTCCCCCTTTTGGCATCATCGAAAAGTTTGCAAAATGATAAACTCACCAGTGTTGTTAACAATTACTCATGGCCATTGAGGCAACTGCAGGTGCAAACATGATTAATCATCATAAGAAACCAATAAATGTAAGCTATCTAAGAAATTGAGACAAGTCAATAACAAAACAGCAAAAATTCATTGATTGAGAACGTACATCAACCACCATACAAAAAAACAAAAACAACCATAACCATGAGCAACACAGAATAAAAACCACTGAAACTGAACAGCTGGTCTAAAGAGGGGTTTTGGAAGCTCTGGACAGCCTAAGGATGGGAAGGTGTAGAGGAGGTTGTGGTATTGGTTTGTAGAAGAGAAAGCATCTTATTAACAACACCCTCGTTCTTTTCCTTATCTTTTGCTAATTCAGCCCTGAGAGCATCCCGCTCAGCTTCAACCTCAATATAACGAGACTTCAAATGAAGGATTTCCATATCCTTGATCTCGCTTTCCTGCACCAGAGTTCTAACTTTGTTGTTGACAGGCTGCTTCCTAGATGAACCAGGTACATCTGCAGGAACATTTACAGTATAATCGCAAGCAGCAAAGTATCCTTCCCAAAATAGTCCTTGGCAGTAGCCATCTTAGCCTTTTTCACAGGAACATCAAAATGAGCAAGCACATCTATCAGAATAAAGCCATATGGGATTGCATGTGCTTTTGTTCCATTCACAACTCTGTCCAAGAGTTGGATGATGAAGGCTGGTCAATTTATCTACTTTCCCCTATACAAACATTCCATCAAGGTCAGATCCATATAGTTGGCTATATGCCTTCTTTCTTGTCGTGACAGCATGAACTTGATGACAAATTCGAAGAGCAACTTGTGTTCTGGCTTCATTTCACTTTTGTAGACTGGCCTGGGTTCAATTTCCCTTTCATTGTCACTGAAGAATCTGGTAATATTGATTGCTGAGGCCATCCCATCCAAACTAGGCCATATTTGCCTAGTGTAATCCTCGTAGCTCTCAGCAGGAATGTGCATAATTTCCCCCAGTTCTTTAGCATCAAAGGAGACTTGAATTCCTTTGACTGTGGTAGTGACCCTGCCGTACTTGACCACTGCATTACCCATGAACTCCACCAGATCAGCTCTAGACAATCTTCCTTCAATGTGAAGAACCATGTTCTTCCACCCCTAAACATCCAGTGTGTCCAGCAGGTATCTCATCCCAGATTCCTCAAGATCCTTCACCAACTTTCCCTTCAGAATTGTTCTTTTTCCAAACAAGGTGATTCTGTCAGTCACCTCACCAACTTACCCCTCATCTTCTCCACTTCACTCTCTATCATAATCTTTCTCAACAACCTTCACTTTTCTTGCCTTGGACCTGGTCCTTTTAACTGTTCTTGTTGGTGTGGCAGACACCATCGTTGACTTCTTTGAAGAAGCCTTAGCCCTTTTTGATTTTGGTGCCTCAACCACAACAAGAGCAGTTTGCTCCTCATGATGGACCAGGTCCATCGTATCCTCTTCAACCACAACAGTCTCCACATGCTCTCCTACTTAATCCTTTCCCTTTGCAGCTCTCTTTTTCTTGCTCTCAAGCAGAGCCTTCTCAAGCAGTTCTTCTTACTCTCTCACAGCACTACGTGTAGCACGCACCTTAGGAACAGGAGCCTCAGCAGCTACAGAAGCTTTTCTCTTCTTAGAAGGAACTAGGTTAGTAGCCTTCTTGGGCTTCTGAGTCCTCCTTTTCTTGGGGTTATAGGACTCCCCCAGTTTCCTTAGCCTTTCAGCCAATGTTTCATCCCCAGATGAACCAGGTTCATCTGCTCTTTTCTTCAAGCTTGCTAGACCTGCCGTTGCTTCCTCGACTACACTTCCCCCTAACTCTGTGACATCTTCTCCAACCTTCTCAGGAATGGGAGCACAAATAGTAAATGTAGTACCATCCTCCCCAAATCCCTTTCCCTCAAGAACTTTACCTTTTTCCAACTTTCTTTGCCTACTAGGCACTTCAACATCCACTACCGACCCAACCAGAACAAACATGTTCTTAGCATTAGCAGACTCAGAAATTGCCTCGAGATTACCTTGTTCAGAATTTGATGAACTAGGTGCTTCATCGTCGTTGGCTAATTTAAAAGATTCACTGGATGATTCAGAATTCTTATCCTTTTCAGCCTGCAAAATTGCTTCCAAGAATTTTGCACGTGACCCAGAACCCACTGATTTTCTGGCAAGAACCTTTACACGACGACCACGAGGGGCTGGGTTAGGGTTAGATGTGGGTTCTGGAACATGAGGGTTTTCAGGAATAGGAGGGTTTTCAGGGGTTGAGGTTTTCTCTGAAGATTGAGAACTGTATACCGATGGAGAATTTGAATCTGATTCATAGTTTCCTCCATCATAATCACGATTTGGTGATGAAGAAGAAGAATCAGACGGTGGTGAAGACATGATTATGAGTGTTTTTATGAAGAAAAGAAAGAGTGATCAGTTTTTGGTTTTGAAGACTAATGATCTTTGTTCGACGGTTACTTTATGAAGAGGAGAGTAATGATGACCCTTATATAAGGTATGTCTATTAATTTTACAATGGGTAGAACATTTATTCAAGTGGAAGTCTAATAATTGTAGGAGTGTCATTGATTAGACGGTTAAGAGTTTCCTACCTCTAGGCTAATTGAGTACTGATATGACTTCTTGAAACAGGTTCATTTAGGGATTAGTACAAAGAATTTGAAATGAACCAAATATAGATAGAATCCTGCTCATGTATGACTGTAATTAATTCAACAATTATATGGAGATGAGCACGTACCTTGTCAGTCAGATGAACCAGCAGAGATGAGCCAGGTTCATCGTGTTGAAGTCCTTAATTTGCCTCAATTTACAAAGATAGAGAAACATCATTAGCAACCAAAGAATCATATTAATACATGGCAAGAGAGTATGACAGTAAAGTCATGATGCTGAGCAATGATTAGACTGGTTGATTATCTATGTTAGTGTTTCTAGCCAAAAAAAGAAATTTATTTTTTTNCTCCCTACTCAGTGCTTTAGTAAAGATATCTGCAATTTGTTGATCAGTAGCACAAAATTCAATTGAGATCATTCCTTTTTCATAGTTATCCCTCAGGAAATGGTGCCTAACATCTATGTGCTTAGTTATCTTATGATGAACCGGGTTCTTTGTCATACTAATGGCACTAGTGTTATCACAGAAAATAGGAAGGCACCCCACATCTATACCAAAGTCCATGAGTTGTTGCTTGATCCATAGCAACTGAGCACAGCAGGAGGCTGCAACCACATATTCAGCCTCAGCAGTAGACAAGGCTACTAAAATTTGTTTATTAGTAGCCCAAGACACAAAGCNATCAGGTCTGCTGGCAGTGAGATATAATAGAGACCCAATCATCCCTCTGTATAGATTCTGATCAACGGATGAACCAGGTTCATCCACATCCAATTTTGTAGTTGTGACTATGGGAGTGTCTATTTCCTTTGAGTCTTCCATTTTAAACTTCTTCAGAAATTCTTTCATGTACTTTTTTTGGTGGATCATTGTTCCATTTGAGTTTTTCTTGATTTGCAAGCCTAAGAAGAAGTTTAGCTCACCCATCATACTCATCTCAAATTCACTCCCCATAAGCATAGCAAATTCCTTGCTCAATTTTTCAGAAGTCGCCCCAAATATAATATCATCCACATATATTTGCACAACCAGGAGATCCTTACCCTTTTCCCTTAAGAACAAGGTACTATCAATTTTGCCTCGTTTGTACCCATGTTCTAGCAGGAATTTTGATAATCGTTCGTACCATGCTCTTGGTGCTTGTTTGAGACCATATAGAGCCTTGTCGAGTTTGTATACGTGGTCAGGTGACTCCTTGCTTTCAAAACCTAGAGGCTGCTTGACAAATACATCTTCATTCAGGTAACCATTGAGAAAGGCACTCTTAACATCCATCTTATGGAGAGTGACTTCCATGTGAGCGTCAAATGTTATAAGAAGTCTGATTGCCTCCAGTCTTGCCACAGGGGCAAAGGTCTCATCATAGTCAATTCCTTCTTCTTGACTATACCCTTGAACAACTAATCTTGCCTTATTCCTTGTAACAGTTCCATCCTCATCGAGCTTGTTCCTGAAGACCCACTTGGTGCCAATCACTGATCTGTCTAGTGGCCTGGGTACCAAGTGCCATACTTGACTTCTTTCAAACTGATTCAGCTCTTCTTGCATGACATTTACCCAATCAGCATCTTGTAGGGCTTCACCAATGTTCTTTGGTTTGATCATGGATAAAAAGGCACCAAACGCCCACAGTTTTTCAAGGATGATTTTGTTTTGATTTCGGATGTCAAATCTATTATGATGTTCTCAAGAGGGTGAGAACTCTAATATCTGTGTGGTTTGAGTACCAACTGTTCATTCCTGGACAATTCCATGGTGTCTTGTTGTTGTTGAGCAGGATCAGGGCCAAGTTGCATATGTTGAATTCCCCCTGTTATGTTGCTTGGGGTAGTTGAACCTGGTCCATCACCTGTTCCACCTTCCATGTTTGCTTCAATGTGATCACTGCTTCTCACCAGTCCAAGCTCCTCATCTTCTGGTTCCTGTATCTCAGCAAGAGTGTTAGTTTCATCAAAGACAACATGTATACTTTCTTCTACACACATAGTTCTTTTATTATACACTTTATAAGCTTTGCTATGTGATGAATATCCCAAGAATACTCCCTCATCACTTCTGGGGTCAAATTTTCCTAGGGAATATTTGCCATTATTATGCATAAAACACTTGCATCCAAAAGTCCTAAAATGGGATATGTTGGGATTTCTCCCTTTAAGTAATTCATAGGGAGTTTTATCTACCAGAGGTCTGGTCATGCATCTATTGATTATGTAACAAGCAGTGTTTATTGCTTTAGCCCAGAAGCTGTGAGGTAGTTTGCTAGATAGAAGCATGGTCTTGCCATGTCTTCAAGAGTTCTGTTTTTCCTTTCAACAACCCCATTTTGTTGTTGGGTTCTAGGAGCAAAAAAGTTATGATTGGCACCATGTTCATCACAGAACTCAGCAAACTTAGCATTCTCAAATTCAGTACCATGGTCAGATCTTATTGATGCTAGTTGATGTCCTAATTGATTTTGAGTTTTCTTGACAAATGAGGTGAACATATCAAATGCTTCATCCTTAGATGCCAGGAATAAGGTCCAAGTGAACCTTGAATAATCATCAACTAGCACCATCACATATCTCTTACCACCTCTACTCAGAGTTCTCATAGGACCACATAGATCCATATGAACCAGTTCCAACGTCCTGGTGGTACTGACTATTTTCTTACTTTTGAAAGAGGACCTTACCTGCTTCCCCCTGGCACATGCCTCACAAACTTTGTCCTCCTTGAACTTAATGTTAGGAAGTCCTACCACTAAGTCCTTCGAAACTAGTTTGTTAAGCTGAGTTAGACTCGCATGAACAAGTCGCCTGTGCCACAGGAGGGGATCACTGTCCAACACACTTAAGCAAGTGAGTTCATTTTCAGACAGTGTGGACAAGTCTATGACATAGATGTTATTCATTCTTTTTCCCTGCAAAGCAACCGTGTCAGTAAGCAAGTTAATCATAAAACATTTTGTGGAAGTAAAAGCAACTAGGTTATCTCTGTCACACAGTTGTGATACACTAATCATGCTATATTTCAAGCCATCTATTAGATACACATGTTCAATGGATCGTGTGTCATCTTTACCTACCTTACCAACCCCAATAATTTCACCTTTCTTTCCATTTTCAAAGGAGACATTTCCTCCTTTTAGACTTTCAAGTGAAAGGAACTGTTTCATGTTCCCAGTCATATGCTTTGAGAAGCCACTATCCAAATACCAAATTTGGCTACCTCCTTTCACTTGAACCTACAAAAGAATCAGGGGTTAGTTTTAAGAACCCAAACTAGTTTGGGTCCTTTTCTATGAGAGAATGGATGAATCAAATTTTTCCTGGCCCAATTTGGTAGCCAGTTTTTCCTTTTTACAAACCTCTCATTTCTTCGACTGGCCTGCTCTTTTGCAGTACACTCATATTTGTAGTGCCCAGTCTTACCACAATGGGTGCAGATTTTATTCTCAGGGAGAGTGAGATACTTGCTTTTGGGATCCCACTTGGGCAATTGACTTCCAAAGCCAATCCCTCTCCTGTTGCTACTATGATTCTCTTGAAGCCATATCAGGGCATCAGAGGATTTATTCCATTTACAAGTTCGATCTAATTCATGTTTGACTTTGCCAAGTTCTTCATTAAGAGTTCTTATCTGTTCATCCTTGGCATACATCTTATCTTTTAGTTTTCCCACGTTTTCTTCTAACATGATATGAGAATAATCAACAACCTTTTTACTGGATCCTAGCTTTAGCTTTAAGTTTTCAGATTTTAGTTCTAGAATCTCAGTTTCAAGTGGATGAACCTGGTTAAACAAGATAGTATTTTTCTTTTCAGATTCATTGACTCTGATTTCCAGGTTCATGCACTTTGCTTTTAGAATTACACATTCTTTAGATAGTTGATCCTTCTCTTTGGTTGTTTCCTCAGAATCATGTATGAAATCAAGTAGCAACTTAGAGAATTTTTCCTTAGATAGGAACTTTACTTTGTTTTTAAGATGGGAGATACTTACCTCTGGTTCTTCATGTGATTCCTCATCAGATTCTCCAATTTCGATGAGCGCCTGATCTTCAGTCTCCCCATCTTCTGATTCCTCATCTGAACTTTCCCCCCAAACAGCAACCATAGACTTTGTTGTGGTTTTCTTGGGTTGGACATGTTCCTTCTTCCTGTTCCTTCTTTCATATCTATCCTTTTTCCATTCTACTGCCCATTGAGGACAGTTTTTGATGAGATGGTCAGTCTTACCACATTTGTAGCATCCCTCGTTGGTTGGCCTTTCTGGAGCTTTTGCTTTGTTGTAGTTTCCTCCTCTAGAGATGACCTTCTTCCTCAAGAGAAAGTTTCTGAATTCTTTGGTAATCATGGCCATTTCATCATCCTCCAGATCTGCTCCCTCAGTGATTCTTAGTGCTAGACTCCTCTCCTTCTTTGGACCATCCATCTTCATTGTCT
>ML411688.1:63643-118036 GCA_005239525.1 Nicotiana knightiana | reverse complement strand
CTTTGGTTTGGGTTTTAAACCAACATCAGCTGACATAGACAGAGCCAAGGCCCGCAAAAAGAACGGTTGGAATTTGTCCAAATCAATCCGTCAAATTCCTACTCTTTTATCAAGCCACAATTTGAAGAAGTCCAAAATCCTTCTACTCATAATGACATTGATGAAGTTTTCCAGGGTCTCAAGGAGATGTTCTATGAGATCAATATTGTTCAAGTTGGTGAGGGCCCTAGCCGTGCAAGTTTTCAGCTGATTGGTCCAGATACCTCGCTCGACAATTGGGAAGCAACTCCTCTTCCCATCAGGAAGGAGTCTTGGTAGTCTGCTTTGCTGATTTTTCTGTATTTGGATTATTTTAAGGGTTGTAATCCAGGTATTATAGTTTAATTGCTTTTCTTTGATGTTAATCCTTCTATCCTTTCAAATTCAATGAAATGAAGTTCCAGTTTCATAGTAAAATTCTGTTTTTCATTTCCCTATTTTTTGTAATTTCTTATCATTTCAGTGTTGTTTTAGACGTCAATACTACACAATATTATAAGTTAATTGTGCAGTACCCAATCTTCGAGTGCTGTCTAATAAGAAGAACCCGGTTCTTCTTGGTGTACTACTTACTATTATTTGCGGAATATTAAAGTAGTAAAGTAAAGACACAGATATTTTATGTGGAAAACACCTGGCTCAAAAGGTGAAAAACTACGACCTACTCCTCAGTAGGATTTGCTCAAACAGTTCACTAAAAGCTCTGAGCTNTTAAAGCTGAAAAGATAAAATGTTAAAACTCCTACTACAACCAACTAGACTCACTGATAAACAGATGGAACTGTTTCTTCTAGTTGAACTGTAGCCTTTGCACAATACTTCTTCTTGCAAATATCCTGGGAATTTTGCTTTCAGAACTTGATTCAATTTAGTCTTTATGCATCTTTGTGTGTTGTATATTTCAGCAGTAATACTTTGAGTATTTATAGAGTCAGTTGTTGAGCTTGTCTTCCAATTCCAGTTCAACTCTACCTGGGTGAACGAGTTCAAGTATAACTCAACTTCCTTCCTTTATTTCTGTCCTAGCTGAATTCGACTTCTGTCATCTTCATCAGTTTGCAATCTTTTCGTATTAGGAGACATCCTCTTAGTTCTTTGATACTCAGCAATCACTGATATCTCCTGTGCTTGTACGATTCTTATGCCAACTGCTCCGTTCAGGTGTGTATGCTTTGATGGACCTGGTTCAACTTGTCAACATTTTTCAATCGTCAAAACCCATTCAGTGACATGGGCCAACAAATTCCCCATTTTTTATGATGACAAACTCTGTGCTTTTATCTTGTATACACTTCAAACACTTTGTATATTTTTAAGCATTAATCATTGAGAACCAGGTTCATTAGGTTATAAATATCTCTTTTTGAAAATTTTGAAACACCACACAGCACATCTTCCCCCTTTTGGCATCATCGAAAAGTTACAAAATGATACTTACCAGTTTTTAATTCTTACTCATGGCCAATTTAGGCAACTGCAGGTGCAAACATGATTAATCAACATAAGAAACTAATAATGTAAGCTAAATAAGAAATTGAGACATTTTTCAAAACACAAGCTTTCAGTGATTAACAGTGATGATCAGCACCAAAACAGATTAAAATCAAAACAACCAAAACATGAGAAAAACAGAATAAAAATTGAAACAAAAACTAGACACTGTCCCGAACTGGGCACTTGATTGGTTTGGAGGGGGTAGCACTGGACATTCCTAAGGCTGGGAGGGTGCAGATGAGGTTGGGTTCTTGGTTTGTAGAAGGGACATCATTTGGTGTAAAACACCTTCATTTTTCTCCTTCTCCTTTGCTAACTCATCTTTGAGAGCATCACGCTCAACTTCCACCTCAATTAAGCGAGACTTCAATCGAAGGATCTCCATATCCTTTAACTCGCTTTCCTTCACCAGAGTACTGACCTTGTTGTTGACTGGTTACTTCCGAGAGGAACCAGGTTCATCTGCCGGGGCATTGACAGTATAATCACAAGACAACAGAGTGTCTTTCCCAAAGAAATCCTTAGCAGTATCCATCTCAGCCTTCTTTGTAGGAAGTCCAAAATGAGCAAGAACTACAGTCAGAATAAATCCATAAGGGATCGCATGGGCTTTGGTGCTATTCACCACTCTGTCCAAGAGCTGGATGATAAAAGCTGGACAATTGATCTGCTTGCCTCTGTATAGAAACTCCATGAGGGTTAAATCCATGTAGTTAGCAATGTGTCTTCGATCTTGTCTGGGCAGCAGGAATTTGATCACAAATTCAAAGAAAAACTTGTGCTCAGGCTTCATCTCACTCTTGTACACAGCCTTGGGTTCAAGCTCCTTCTCATTGTCGTAGAAGAATCTGGTGATATTGAGAGCTGAGGCCATTCCATCTAAACAAGGCCATCTCTGCCTCGTGTAGTCATCATAACCCTCGGCTGGAATGTCTAGAATGACTCCCAGTTCTTGAAGCATCAAAGGAGACTTCAACTCCCTTGACCAATAAGGTGACCCTGCCTCCAATGGCTGTGGCTTTCCCCATGAACTCCACAACTTCATTTCTGACCAGCCTGCCTTCCATGCGAAGGACCATGTCCTTCCAGCCCTGCGCTGCCAGAAAATCCAGTAAATACCTCATTCCAGGATCAACCAAATCCTTCAACAACTTTCCCTTCAAGATCGTTCTCTTGCCAAACATGGAAAATCTATCAGTAGACACATCTCCAACCTCCTTCTCTTCCTCTCCACTCCATTATGGATCATCATCCCTCTCAACAATTTGTACTTTCTTCACCTTCTCTATCTTAGACCTTTCCCTCGAAGCAGTACGCCCAGTGGTGATGGACACAGTAGCTGAGCTGACTTCTTTGAAGAAGTCTTAGCCTTTTTGGGCTTGGGTGTCTTGATAACCGCTGGAGCAGCCTCTTCTTCTTGTTGGACCAGCTCCAACAACTCTTCATCGTCAACAATAGCTTCAACAGGCCTACCTTTGCTTTCCCATTCTCTGCCTTCTTTCTTTTGCTCTCTTGAAGAGCTTTTTCCAACTTCTCCTCCATTTCTCGTACAGTATTTCTCGTAGCACGTACTCTAGGAACATGTACACCAACAGAATCAGCAGTCTTCCTTTTTCTTTGAAGGAACTGCGGCTTTAGACTTTTTGGACTTTGGAGTCCTTCTCTTCTTAGGGTTGTATGAGTCCCCCAGCTTCTTCAGTCTTTCAGCCAAAGTTTCTTCCCCAGAAGAAACATGTTTATCTATTTCCTTCATTAAGTTCTCCAACCCAGCAGCAGCTTCCTCAACTTCAGTAGTTCCCCATAAAACCATGACATCTTCTTCAAGATTTTCAAGAATGGGGCCACAAATTTCAAGCGTGGTACCATCCTCCCTGGATCCCCTCACATCTACTTCTCCCTCGTTCTCAAGATTTTTCTCTTTCCCAAATTTTCTTTGCCTTTTTGGCACTTCCACATCCACCACAGACCCCACCAACACAAATTGATTTTCAGCAGAATTTAAATCAGAGGTAACTTCAGTATTACCTTTCTCAGCACTGGATGAACCAGGTGCTTCGTCTTCATTGGCTGATTTGAATGAATCATTGGATGATTTTGGTTTGGAGCCTTCCTCAACATGTAACAATTCTTCCAAGAATTTAGCTCTCGAACCAGAAGCCACAAATTTGCGTGCAAGAACCTTAACACGATAGGTTTAGGGGGATGGGGTAGGATTTGGTATGGGTTCAGGGATTGTAGAGTGTTGTGGGGTTGATGATTTTTCAGGAGACTCGGAACTATAAACTGAGGGAGAGTTTGAGTCGGATTCATAGTTTCCCCCATCATAATATCTGTTTGGGGATGAGTCAGAAGAAGCTGGTGGAGGAGACGACATGATCTTGATTTTGTTAGAGAGAGAAGAAAATAAAAAGCAGTAGGGATTTTGAGTTGAGTAAGTTGAACAGGTTCGACTGTTGCTTTATGTACAATAGGTAATGATGGCCTATTTATAACTTATGGCTGGGGAGATTACAATGGAAGTGTATTAACCCAAGTAGGATACTAATCGATTAATGACTGTTAGCGATTGGACATTGATTAGACAGTTACTTTCCCCCTAAAACTAGGCTAAGTAATTGAGACGGGACTTCTTGAACTGGTTCACTATTTGGGCAAGTACGAGAATATGAATTTGAACCGTAAGTGGATAGAGTCGTGCTCATGTATGACTGTACTTGAATTAATACATGTATGGAGATGAGAACGTACCTTATCAGTCATGTAAACCAGCATAATCTTTATTTTGCCTCAATTCACAAAGATAGAGAAACATCATTAGTAACTAGGGAATCATATTAATACATGGAAGAAGAGAATGGCAATAAAGACATAGTACTGAGCAATGATTAATCTGATTAAGTACCTAATTAAAATTTTCTAGCAAAAAAAAACTTCCTTTTTTTTTCAATTTTTCAGTTTTTGTTTTCATTTTTGTTTTTCAATTAGGTGATCTTAATCATCCCTAATTCAAGCTTGTTTCTCTCATAATGCTCCCTACTCAATGCTTTGGTAAATATATCAGAAATTTGACGATCAGTAGCACAGAATACGATTAAGATCATTCCCTTTTCGTAGTTATCCCTCAGGAAATGGTGCCTAACATCTATATGCTTAGTTCTCTTGTGATAAACCGGGTTATTAGTCATACTAATTGCACTAGTGTTATCACAGTAAATATTAATGCATCCCACATCTATACCGTATTCCATGAGTTGTTGCTTGATCCATAGCATTTGGGCACAGCAAAAGGTTGCTGCCACATATTCAGCCTCAGCAGTAGACAAGGCTACTGAATTTTGTTTCTTGGTGGCCCAAGAGACAAGGCAGGAGCCCAAAAAGTGAGCCATGCCTGAAGTACTTTTCATGTCAACCAGGAAACCTGCATAATCAGCATCAGCATATCCTACAAGTTCAAAATTACTACATTTAGGATAACAAAGGCACATATCAGTGGTGCCCTTCAGATATCTTAAAATTCTTTTTACTGCAGTGAGGTGGGACTCCTTTGGATTGGCTTGAAACCTAGCACATAGTCCCACACTGAACACAATATCAGGTCTACTTGCAGTAAGATAGAGTAGAGACCCAATCATCGCTCTGTATGTCTTCTGATCAACGGATGAACCGGGTTCATCCACATCCAATTTTGTAGTTGTGGCTATTGGTGTATCTATCTCCTTTGAATCCTCCATTTTGAATTTATTGAGGAGTTCTTCACATACTTCTGTTGATGTATCATTGTGCCATGTGGAGTTTTTTTGATTTGCAAACCTAAGAAAAAGGTTAGTTCACCCATCATACTCATTTCAAACTCACTCCCCATTAATGTAGAAAATTCCTTGCTAAGCTTTTCAGTAGTTGCCCCAAATATGATATCATCAACATATATTTGCACAATCAGAAGATCTTTTCCATTTTCCTTTAGGAACAAAGTACTGTCTATCTTGCCTCGTTTGTACCCATGTTCCAACAGGAATTTTGACAATCTCTCGTACCAAACTCTAGGCGCTTTCTTGAGACCATAGAGAGCCTAGTCAAGTTTATATACATGATCAGGTGACCCTTTGCTTTCAAAACCAGGAGGCTGTTTTACAAATACATCTTCCTTAAAATAGCCATTAAGAAAGGCACTCTTTACATCCATCTGATAAAGAGTGAATTCCATGTGTGCAGCAAATGCTATAAGAAGTCTGATTGCCTCCAATCTTGCCACAGGAGCAAAGGTCTCATCATAGTCAATTCCCTATTCTTGGTTGTATCCTTGAACAACCAGTCTAGCCTTATTTCTTGTAACAGTTCCATCCTCATCGAGCTTGTTCAAGACCCACTTGGTGCCAATTACTGATCTGTCTAGTGGCCTGGGTACCAAGTGCCATACTTGACTCCTCTCAAATTGATTCAGCTTTCTTGCATGGTTGTTACCCAATCAGCATCTTGCAGGGCTTCAGCAATGTTCTTTGGTTCAATCAAGGATAGAAATGCATCAAACGCACACAGATTTTTCAAGGAGGATATAGTTTTGATTCCAGATCTCAAGTCTATTATGATGTTCTCAGGAGGGTGAGAACTCTGATATCTGTGTGGTTGGAGTACTAGTTGTTCACTTATGGATTGTTCCATGTTGTCTTGTATTTGTGGAACAGGATCAGGGCCAGTATTTTCATGTAGAATTCCCCCTGTCGAGTTGTGTGGGGTTGTTGAACCTGGTCCATCACCTGTTCCACCTGCCATAGGTGCTTCAATGTGGTCATTGCTCCTCACCAGTCCAAGCTCCTCATTTTTCGGTTCCTGTCTCTCAGATAAAGTGTTAGTTTCATCAAAGACAGCATGTACACTTTCTTCTACACACATAGTTCTTTTATTGTATATTTTATAAGCTTTTCTATGTGTTGTATATCCCAAGAACACTCCCTCATCACTTCTGGGATCAAATTTTCCTATAGAATCTTTGCCATTATTATGCACGTAACACTTGCATCCAAAAGCCCTAAGATGGGATGTGTTGGGCTTTCTCCCTTTAAGTAATTCATAGGGAGTTTCCTCTACCAGAGGTCTAGTCATGCATCTATTAATAATGTAGCATGCAGTGTTAATTGCTTCTTCCCAGAAGTTGTGAGGTAGTTTGCTTGATAAAAGCATGGTTTTTGCCATGTCTTCAAGAGTTCTGTTTTTATTTTCAACAACCCCATTTTGCTGTGGGGTTCTAGGAGCAGAAACATTGTGATTGACACCACGTTCATCACAGAACTCAGCAAACTTGGTATTCTCAAACTCAGTACCATGGTCAGATCTTATTGATGCCAGTTGATGTCCCAATTGATTTTGAGCTTTCTTAACAAAGGAGGTGAACATATCAAATGGCNACAAACTTTTTCTTCCTTGAACTTAATGTTAGGAATTCCTACCACTAAGTCCTTAGAGACTAGTTTGTTAAGCTGCGTTAGACTTGCATGACCAAGTCGGTTGTGCCACAGGAGGGGATCACTGTCCAACACACTTAGACAAGTGAGGTCATTTTCATACAGTGTGGACAAATCTATGACATAGATGTTATTCATTATTTTTCCCTGTAAAACAATCTTGTCAGTAAGCAGGTTAATCACAAAACATTTTGTGAAAGTAAAAGCAACCAGGTTAGCTCTGTCACATAGTTGTGATACACTGATCAGACTATATTTCAAGCCATCTATTAGATATACATGTTCAATAGATCGTGTATCATCCTTACCTACCTTACCAATCCCAATGATTTCACCTTTATTTACGTTTCCAAAGGAGACATTTCCTCCTTTGAGACTTTCAAGTGAAAGGAACCGTTCCATGTTCCCAGTCATATGCTTTGAGCAGCCACTATCCAAGTACCAAATTTGGCTGCCTCCTCTCACTTGAACCTACAAAAGGAATCAAAGGTTAGTCTTAAGAACCCAAACTAATTTGAGTCCTTTTCTATGAGAGAATGGATGAATCTAATTTTTCCTAGCCCAATTTGGCAGCCAGTTTTTCCCTTTTACAAACCTCTCATTTTTTCGACTGGCCTGCTCTTTTGCATTACACTCATATTTGTAGTGTCCAGTCTTACCGCAATGGGTGAAAATTTTATTCTCAGGAAGAGTCAGATACTTGTTTCTGGGATCCCACTTGGTCAATTGACTTCCAAAGCCAATCCCTCTCCTATTTCTACTATGATTCTCTTGAAGCCATATAAGGGCGTCGGAGGATTTATTCCATTTACAGGTTCGATCTAATTCATGTTTGACTTTGCCAAGATCTTCTTTAAGATATCTTATGAGAAAGTTTCTTAATTCTTTGGTTATCATGGTCATCTCATCCTCCTCCAGCTCAGCTCCCTCAGTGATCCTCAGTGATAGACTTCTCTCCTTCTTTGGGGAATCCATCTTCATGGTTTTCCTTCTGAGTTCATAAGCAGTGAGGTTTCCAATCAACTCATCCAGTCTAAGGGTTGCCATATTTTTGGATTCCTGGATAGCAGTGATCTTGCTTTCCCAGGAGATAGGCAGAACCCTTTGTCAAGATCTTCTCTACCTTGTCTTCTTCAAGTATGATTCTTCCAAGAGACTTGAGTTCATTTGTCAAGGTTGTGAACCTTGTGTACATTTCCTGAATTGTCTCTCCTTCTTTCATAGTGAAGTTTTCATACTGAGAGTATAGTAGTGTACCTCTAGACCTCTTCACTTGAGTTGTTCCTTCATGGGCTACTTGTAGAGTATCCCAGATTTTCTTGGCAGTGGTGCAGCTTTGGATTCTACTGTATTCATCTGGTCCTAATCCACACACTAACCACTTCTTTGCTTTGGCATTCTTCTCCCATTTCTTCAGATCTTCAGCCGTGCAGTCAGCCCTAGTCTTAGGTACATCTACACCTTCAGCAGTTTTCTTCATTGTTGCAAGTGGTCCATCAGTGACTATGTCCCAGAGTTCATAGTCCTCTCCAATAAGGTGGTCCTTCATTCTATTCTTCCACCAAGAATAGTACTGGCCATTGAAGAGTGGTGGCCTTGCAGTTGATTGACCTTCCCAGTTCCCAGGTGGTGCACTCATCTTGATCTTTTCCAAGGTGTTAGCCTTTTCAAGGATAACCTGCTCTGATACCAATTGATGTTTTAGACGTCAATACTACACAATATTATAAGTTAATTGTGCAGTACCCAATTTTCGAGTGCTGTCTAATAAGAAGAACCTGGTTCTTCTTGGTGTACTACTTACTACTATTTACGTAATATTAAAGCATTAAAGTAAAGACACGGATATTTTACGTGGAAAACACCTGGCTCAAAAGGTGAAAAAACCACGACCTACTCCTCAGTAGGATTTGCTCAAACTCTTCACTAAAAACTCTGAGCCAAACGGACTTACAAAATAAACTCTTTTGTAATCCTAGGACTAACTCTAATCCTCTTTGTATCAACTAGCCTCTAGCTAATTTCTACAGACTTCAAGCTAACTCTAACTTGAACAATGTGTACCTATTACAATTGCTTCTATTAAAGCTGAAAAGATACAATGTTAAAACTCCTACCACAACCAACTAGACTCTCTGATAAACAGATGGAACTGTATCTTCTAGTTGAACTGTAGCCTTTGCATAATACTTCTGCTTGCAAATATCCTGGGAATTTTTCTTTCAGAACTTGATTCAATTTAGTCTTTGTGTGTCTTGGTGTGTTGTATATTTCAGCAGTAATACTTTGAGTATTTATAGAGTCATTTGTTGAGCTTGTCTTCCAATTCCAGTTCAACTCTACCTGGGTGAACGAGTTCAAGTATAACTCAACTTCCTTCATTTATTTCTGTCCTAGCTGAATTTGACTTCTGTCATCTTCATCAGTTTGAAATCTTTTTGTAATAGGAGACATCCTCTTAGTTCTTTGATTCGTTAATGCCAGCTTTAAAAATATGACATGCACGTGGAATTCATGCCCAGATCTTAAAAAGTTGTCTAATCTCGAAATAATGAATCAAGAAGTTAAGTATGATGAAGATGAGTCTTTTAAGGAAATAAAAAGGGAATTGGATCAATTTGAGAATAAGCCTAAGCCTAACTTAAATGAAACTGAGGCAATTAACCTGGGAAGTCCTAAAGAAACCAAAGAAACAAAAATAAGCATTCATACTGAACAAAAGACGAGAGATGCCATAATTCAAGTTTTGTTCGAGTACAGAGATGTATTTGCTTGGTCGTATGATGACATGCCGGGTTTGAGTGTCGATTTAGTGGTTCATAAGCTTCCCACATATCCTAATTTTCCACTAATCTAGCAAAAATAAAGGAAGTTTCAGACATGCATGAGTGATAATATTAAAAAAGAAATCACGAAGCAACTAAGTGCAAATGTGATCAGGGTCGTCCCATACACTACATGGTATGCAAATGTTGTGCCAGTGCCAAAGAAGGATGGGAAAATCAGAGTTGTGTTGACTATAGCAATTTAAACAAAGCAAGTCCAAAGGACAACTTTCCCTTACCCAACATTCATATCCTTGTTGACAATTGTGCTAAACATGGATCCAATATTTAGTGGATTGTTATGCCGGATATCACCAAATTCTGATGGATGAAGAAGATGCAGAAAGGTCCGCCTTCACCACTCCCTGGGGAACTTATTTTTATAGGGTCATGCCATTTGGTTTGAAGAATGTAGGGGCAACTTACATGAGGATAATACAACCATATTCCATGATATGATGCATAAAGAGATTGAAGTGTATGTTGATGATGTTATCATTAAGTCCAGAACACAAGTTGATCATGTGCAATACTTGAAAAAGTTCTTTGAAATGCTACGAAGGTATAATCTCAAACTCAATCCAGCCAAATGTGCATTTGGAGTTCCTTCTGGGAAACTTTTGGGTTTTATAGTTAGCCGAAGAGGCATCGTGTTAGATCCCTCCAAGATAAAGACCATTCGAGAGTTTCCTTTCCCGAAGAACAATACAAAAGTCATGAGTTTACTCGGGAGGTTAAACTACATCAGCAGGTTCAATGCGCAACTTACAACCACATGTGAGCCCATTTTCAAGTTGTTGAAAAAGAACGCCGCTATCAAGTGGACAGATGAGTGCCAAGAAGCTTTTGATAAGATCAAATAATATTTGTCAAACCCCCTTGTTTTGGTCCCGCCGGAACCTGGTAGGCCTCTGTTTTTATATCTGTCAGTAATGGATAGTTCCTTTGGTTGTGTTATGGGTCAACATGATGCCACAGGCAAAATGGAACAAGCAATCTATTATTTGAGAAAAAAGTTCACTACTTATGAGGCCAAATACACGCTTTTGGAAAGGAAATGTTGTGCCTTAACCTGGGTCGCTCAGAAGATTAGGAATTATCTTTTGTCCTATACAACTTACCTAATATCCCGAATGGATCCCCTTAAGTATATCTTTCAAAAGCTGATGCCAACTGGTAGATTGGCAAAGTGACAAATCCTGCTCACAAAATTTCATATTGTTTATGTCACTCGTACTGCCATGAAAGCACAGGCTTTGGCTGATCATCTGGCAGAAAACCCAGTTGATGATGAGTATGAATATTTGAACACATATTTCCCAGATGAGGAGGTTAATTCAATTGAATAAGTAGTCCAAGATGACAGTCAAACTTGGAAACTATACTTTGATGGGGCTGTCAACATCAAAGGCATAGGGATTGGAGCAATTCTTATATCACATATTGGGAAACATTACCCTGCCACTGCGCGACTTCATTTCTTCTGTACAAACAACATGGCAGAATACGAAGCTTGCATCATGGGTCTGAACATGGCAATAAACCTAAATGTGCATGAACTGTTGGTGATGGGAGATTCAGATTTGCTTATTCGCCAGGATCAAGGTGATTGAGAGACTCGAGACATCAAGCTCATTCCATATAGACAATGTGCGGAAGATCATAGAAAAAGGTTCAAGTCCATCGAGTTCAGGTACATTCCCAGGTTTCACAATGAATTAGCTGATGCCTTGGCCACCCTGGCCTCAATGCTCCCATATCCGGGCAATACTCACATTGACCCATTAGAAATTCAAATTCGGGATCAACATGGTTATTGTAATATAATTGAAGCAGAACTGGATGGTGAACCATGGTACCATGATATCAAAGAGTATCTGAAAACAAGAGAATATTTGGAACATGCTAATAGGTATCAAAAGAGAACTATTAGGCGACTCTCTAATGGTTTCCTTTTGACTGGGGAAATCCTATACAAAAGAACTCCGGATTTGAATTTGTTGAGATGTGTGGATGCCAAAGAAGCTGAAATGATTATGAATGAGGTGAATGCGGGAGTTTGTGGTCCGCACATGAATGGATATGTTCTAGCAAAGAAAATCCTTTGGGCAGGATATTATTGGCTTACTATGGAACGAGATTGCTTTCATTTTGTTCGCAAGTGCCACCAGTTTCAGATTCACAGTGATTTGATTCACTCGCCTCCTTTAGATTTATATCTTATGTCGGCTCCTTAGCCTTTTGTTGCTTGGGGAATGGACGTCATTGACCCAATCGAGCCAAAAGCTTCAAATGGACACAGATTCATCCTGGTTGCAATTGATTACTTCACTAAATGGGTGGAAGCTATTACATTGAAGGCAGTCACCAAGAAAGCAGTTGTAGAATTTGTTCACTCCAACATCATCTGTCGTTTTGGTATTCCAAAAATCATTATCACAAATAATGTTGCTAATATGAGTAGTCATCTGATGAAGGAGGTATGTGAACAATTTAAAATTGAGCATCGCAACTCTACTCCTTACCGGCCCAAAGCTAATGGAGTTGTTGAATCTACGAATAAGAACATCAAGAAGATTCTTAGGAAGATAGTCCAAGGGTCTAGACAATGGCACAAGAAACTGCCCTTTGCTCTTTTGGGATACCGGAAAACTGTCCGTACATCAGTTGGCGCAACGCCCTACTTGTTGGTTTATGGCACTGAAGTGGTCATACCTTCTGAAGTTGAGCTTCCCTCTCTCCGAATCATTTTTGAAACAGGGATCAAATACATTGACTAGGTCAAGTCCCGATTGAAACAATTGAGTTTAATTGATGAAAAGCGTTTGGCAGCAGTTTGTTTTGGTAAATTATACCAACAAAGAATGGCACGCGCTTACAACAAGAAAGTGCTCCTAAGACAATTTGAGGTAGGACAACTTGTTTTGAAACGTATCTTTCTGCACCAGGAAGAAGCAAAAGAAAAGTACGCCCCGAATTGGCAAGGTCATTACCTCATCAAGAAAGTATTGTCAAAAAGAGCTCTACACTTGGCAGATATAGAAGGAAAGGTGACTGATATATCCATCAACACAGATGCGGTCAAGAGATACTATGTCTGACATGCCTCTGTTGGGGGCATTTTTATACTTAGCATTCTCAGGTTGGGATGACGAAAGGCTATCATTCTCGCTACCCAAACACTGGTTAACCCTAGTTAGCCCTTTGAAGCCTTGTTTATATTTCTTTGTTTTCCCCTCTTTTGGAACCAATGTACTTTAAAAAATGAAGAAAAAAAATCATCAAAACAAGTTCATGTTAATTGAACTACGTTCGACCTGATTTCGAAAGGATACGTAGGCAGCCTCACTCTGGGGTTCGGTCACACTAAAACAAAAATCCACATTTCCCAGTATTCAAAGAAACTGGGGCATGATTTTAGTTTTTTTCGACAGATTTTTCGTCAAAATGGTTCCAAAATTTGTAATTCATTTGAATAGTTCTTTTTACCTCTCCCTGTTAAGACCTTCTGATCAGCTTTCGAGGATGCTAAGTCGGTATACTATGATGATGCCTCAGCCATTGTAAAGAGAAAAAAATAAAATGAGAGATTCTTATTGGTGAAAACCTTCACAGGCACTATAGGATAATGGTGAGTTGAGAGAAAGGCAAATGAGAGAGGTAAATTGGTGAAAACCCACAAAGGGCATCGTTGATCGATTTAGGCCTTCACATATCCCGGTACAAGCATGGTTAAGACAAAGAACTCAATTTCGAAATAAAGTTTACAACGGATTTGAGAATTAGACAGTTCATACGGATCGGGAATCCAGTCCAAAGTGCATATCATGTTCATTTAAGTCAGCATATTCCTCCAGATAAGTCCTTTCTTATTTTTTCTTTCTTTTCCCTGAAAGAGACACTTCCCGATTAAGTTGTAATACCTATTAGTTCACCTTCTTGTTTTCTTTTGTACTATTCTTTTTGAGTCCCTTTTCAGTCTAATTTTGTCAAAATCAAAGCAAAGAAAAGGCTGCAAAAATCGATTACAGTTTCCCCGTTATATAAAGCAAAGATTACTGGGCATAAACTATATGGGCAAAGCCATAAAACCATCTGTGATTTTCCCTGACTGCAAAAGGCTTGAAGGACTGAACAATGTTTCAAGGGTCAACAAAAGTTACTCAGTTAAAATTTGTTTTGGGGGCAAGGTTGTTTGCACCATAAACACAAATGGGGATATGCGCAAACTAGTCAGGTTTTGATGTTGAGAAAGAAGATCTCTAGAAAATAAAGACAGAATCTCCCGATAATTTGTACGACCATCGACAAAGACGGATGTTCTAACAAGTGCAGTGGACACTAGGTCAAGTCGCCCAAGAAATCAAGGCCACAAACTGACCACCATTTTAAAAAAACTAACGAATCTTTCTTTGTTCAGAACAGGAACAGAACAATTTTAGGAAACAACTCGTGAAAAGACGAACACCACCAAGTGGAGTTCGCAAATCCTTAGTTTTCTTCCAATATACATGTAATCATGGTATTTTTAGTTTCATTATAGAGAGTACCCTAGCTTCACCACAGGGTACTACATCCCCTGGCTGCATTACTTTCTGTCAACATAGGGTACGACATTCCCTAGTAGCAACTAGCGCCACGAGCCTCATCTTATTGCCAACATAGGGTACAACATTCCCTAGTAGCATCTCAAAATGCTGTAAGCCTTATTTTATTGTCAACACAGGGTACTAAATCCCTTGGTTGTATTTCTCATTGCTAACATAGGGTACGACATTCCCTAGTAGCATCTCAGAGTGCCACAGCCTCATCTTATTGCCAACACAGAGTACTACATCCCTTGGTTGTATTTCTCATTGCTAACATAGGGTACAACATTCCCTAGTAGAATCTTAGAGTGCCACGAGCCTCATCTTATTGCCAACACAGGATACTACATCCCCTGGCGGCATCACATTTTGCCAACATAGGGTACGACATTCCCTAGTAGCATCTTAGAGTGCCACGAGCCTCATCTTATTGCCAACAAAGGGTACTACATCCCCTGGTTGCATTACTTATGGCCAACATAGGGTACGACATCCCCGAATAGCATTTCAGAGCACCACAAACCCCATTTTATGCAACATAGGGTACGACATTCCCTAATAACATCCCAGCGTGCCACGAGCCTCATCTTATCACCAACACAGGGTAATGCATCCCCTGGCCGCATTATTTTTGTCTACATAGAGTACGACATTCTCTAGTAGCATCTCAAAGTGCCACGAGCCTCATTTTATTTCTAACACAGGGTACTACATCCCCTGGCTGCATTACTTTTTGCCAACATAGGGTACGACATTCCCTAGTAGCATCTTAGAGTGCCACGAGCCTCATCTTATTGCTAACAAAGGGTACTACATCCCCTGGTTGTCTTCCATCATGTTAACATAGGGTATAACATCCCCTATTATAAATAAATAAATAAATAAAATAAAAAAATCCCATTTCTCTTTCAATTCTTCATTTTGCAATAGCTAAGATAGTTTATGGTATTTTTAATAACTCACAAAATTTCCTAGTGCAAAATGGGGTAGAAAATTTTTGTTTGTATTATTTGTTTGTGATGGCTTGTAGGTTTTTCTACAAATCACCAATTGGATGTGCAAAAAATTAAGATTCCAGCTATCGCCAGAGAAAGTGGAATGTTTGATCTCAATACCAGCAGAACCAGCTTTGACATAATGCATGCAGAGACATAGAATTTCAAGATCCATCTTCTTATCACCTGATCAAGAAGCAGGCATGTGAGAATATTTCATAGTCTGTTACATCGAAAGCATCAAGTTTCAGTCTAAAGTCAATGAAGGAAGCAAGTCAAGAATCAAGACAAGACCCCAGATGGCATTTACATAGGAATTTTGTAACTCTTAGATTTCAAGAGTATGTAATTTTCTTTTCATTTTGATGTAATAGTAGGAATCGCGGATCGGAACCTCGACGGAACTTCAGTCGACTCTCCCTCTAAGCATACTCCATCACTCTTCTTTCACTTGAACTACATGTAACCTGATTCCCTTATAACCTGGGATATGTAGGCTGCTTAAAACCAAGGCTCAGTCACATCTTTTTCTTTATCTTCTTTTCCTTTTTAAAAAAAATAATGATGTCAAAAATCAGTAACCTTGTTCATTTTCTTTGCCTGAAAACTCTTCATGTTTCCAAACAAAGAGGGTCATGATTTGAACAACTAATTTTTAACCACACCCAAATTCTATACTATTTTAGTGTAAATATTTATTTGAGGTATCATCTTAATATTTTAAATTGTTATCTTACTCTTACTAAATAAAAAAAATAAAAATTAAAAATATATATATATATATACACAAAAAATACTCACATTCTTAGAGTATGAATACACACACACACACACACACACACACACACACACACACACACATATATATATATATATATATATATATATATGTGTATATATATATATATATGTATATATATATATATGTATATATATGTATATATATGTATATATATATATATGGTTTCCTTCATAAGAATTGAAATAAGAAAGATATGGTATTTTCTTAGTATAATTTAAAATATAGTATAAATATTAGGTTCTTTTACTTATATAGTTTTTTAAGTCTAAAAGTAAGTGGTTTAGTGTGTGTGTGAGTGAGTGTGTGTGTGTGTGTGTGTGTGTATATATATATAGCTATATATTTTACCTTCATTTTTATTTATTAAAAAGGAGTTATTAAAAAGTTATATATATATATATATAGTCGTTCAATGGTTTGAGGCTATGAGTAGCTTCATTTAAGGTGTTATGACTTGTAGGTGTGATCAGAATTGAATTTCGGGAAGTTTAGAGTCAATTTGGAAAGAAAGTCACNGCATCACATTTTGCCAACATAGGGTACGACATTCCCTAGTAGCATCTTAGAGTGCCACGAGCCTCATCTTATTGCCAACAAAGGGTACTACATCCCCTGGTTGCATTACTTATGGCCAACATAGGGTACGACATCCCCGAATAGCATTTCAGAGCACCACAAACCCCATTTTATGCAACATAGGGTACGACATTCCCTAATAACATCCCAGCGTGCCACGAGCCTCATCTTATCACCAACACAGGGTAATGCATCCCCTGGCCGCATTATTTTTGTCTACATAGAGTACGACATTCTCTAGTAGCATCTCAAAGTGCCACGAGCCTCATTTTATTTCTAACACAGGGTACTACATCCCCTGGCTGCATTACTTTTTGCCAACATAGGGTACGACATTCCCTAGTAGCATCTTAGAGTGCCACGAGCCTCATCTTATTGCTAACAAAGGGTACTACATCCCCTGGTTGTCTTCCATCATGTTAACATAGGGTATAACATCCCCTATTATAAATAAATAAATAAATAAAATAAAAAAATCCCATTTCTCTTTCAATTCTTCATTTTGCAATAGCTAAGATAGTTTATGGTATTTTTAATAACTCACAAAATTTCCTAGTGCAAAATGGGGTAGAAAATTTTTGTTTGTATTATTTGTTTGTGATGGCTTGTAGGTTTTTCTACAAATCACCAATTGGATGTGCAAAAAATTAAGATTCCAGCTATCGCCAGAGAAAGTGGAATGTTTGATCTCAATACCAGCAGAACCAGCTTTGACATAATGCATGCAGAGACATAGAATTTCAAGATCCATCTTCTTATCACCTGATCAAGAAGCAGGCATGTG
This sequence comes from Nicotiana knightiana, assembly GCA_005239525.1. Classification (NCBI taxonomy): domain Eukaryota; kingdom Viridiplantae; phylum Streptophyta; class Magnoliopsida; order Solanales; family Solanaceae; genus Nicotiana; species Nicotiana knightiana. Next base: position 100,473 of record ML411688.1, on the reverse strand, counting down.
AGAATATTTCATAGTCTGTTACATCGAAAGCATCAAGTTTCAGTCTAAAGTCAATGAAGGAAGCAAGTCAAGAATCAAGACAAGACCCCAGATGGCATTTACATAGGAATTTTGTAACTCTTAGATTTCAAGAGTATGTAATTTTCTTTTCATTTTGATGTAATAGTAGGAATCGCGGATCGGAACCTCGACGGAACTTCAGTCGACTCTCCCTCTAAGCATACTCCATCACTCTTCTTTCACTTGAACTACATGTAACCTGATTCCCTTATAACCTGGGATATGTAGGCTGCTTAAAACCAAGGCTCAGTCACATCTTTTTCTTTATCTTCTTTTCCTTTTTAAAAAAAATAATGATGTCAAAAATCAGTAACCTTGTTCATTTTCTTTGCCTGAAAACTCTTCATGTTTCCAAACAAAGAGGGTCATGATTTGAACAACTAATTTTTAACCACACCCAAATTCTATACTATTTTAGTGTAAATATTTATTTGAGGTATCATCTTAATATTTTAAATTGTTATCTTACTCTTACTAAATAAAAAAAATAAAAATTAAAAATATATATATATATATACACAAAAAATACTCACATTCTTAGAGTATGAATACACACACACACACACACACACACACACACACACACACACACATATATATATATATATATATATATATATGTGTATATATATATATATATGTATATATATATATATGTATATATATGTATATATATGTATATATATATATATGGTTTCCTTCATAAGAATTGAAATAAGAAAGATATGGTATTTTCTTAGTATAATTTAAAATATAGTATAAATATTAGGTTCTTTTACTTATATAGTTTTTTAAGTCTAAAAGTAAGTGGTTTAGTGTGTGTGTGAGTGAGTGTGTGTGTGTGTGTGTGTGTGTATATATATATAGCTATATATTTTACCTTCATTTTTATTTATTAAAAAGGAGTTATTAAAAAGTTATATATATATATATATAGTCGTTCAATGGTTTGAGGCTATGAGTAGCTTCATTTAAGGTGTTATGACTTGTAGGTGTGATCAGAATTGAATTTCGGGAAGTTTAGAGTCAATTTGGAAAGAAAGTCACATTTCAGAAGCCTTAAGTTGGAAGAATTGACTAAGAGTGGATTTTTGAGTAAACGACCTCAGAATCAGGATTTGAAGGTTCCAGCAGGTTCGTATGATGATTTCAGACTTGGGCGTATGTTCGGATCGGGTTTTGGATGAACCAGAAGCGTTTGGGCGCATATTGTGGAAGTTAGCATTTTAGAAGAAATTTCATAAGTTTGGGTTGAAGTGCATTTTAGTGTTCTTGATGTCTGTTTGGGATTCCGAGTCTGGGAATAGCTCTGTATGATGATTCTGGAGTTGGGAGCGCGATCGGAAGTGAATTCGGAGGTCCATAGATTATTTTGAATTCATTTGGCTAAAGATAGAAATTTGAATATTTTTGAGAAATCCGACGGGGAGTGGAAATTTTGACATCGGAGTCGGAATGAAATTCCGAAAGTTGGAGCAGGTCCGTAATATTGAATGTGACTTGTGTGCAAAATTTGGGTTCAATCTGACATGATTTGATAGGTTTCGGTATCGAATATAGAAGTTTGAAGTTTTAAGTTCATTAAGCTTGAATCGGGTTGCGGCTCGTGATTTCAATGTTGTTTGATGTGATTTCAAGGCTCAACTAAGTTTGAATGAGGTATTAGGACTGGTTGGTAGGTTCAATTGAGGTCCCGGGAGCCTCGGGCTTGTTTCGGATGCTCAACGGGTCGATTCTTGCCTTGTGAAGATTGCTGGTTTTTCTGGTGTGAGAGCAGCAGATATTTACACAATGCGATCGCATGAGAGGGTCCGCGATCGCATAGTGCAATTTGGGAGGCTGCTGGATTATGGCTTATGTGATTGCACGTAGGAGTATGCGGTCGGAAAGTGCAATGGGGGGCTGATGGTTCTTGGCTTATGCGATCACATCCGGAGGAACACGAACGCACAGAAGAGGAAATATGGGGATTGTTGTTATGGACTATGCGAACGCAGGAATGTGGATGCGATCGCAAAGACGAAATTTAGGAGGCAGCAAGTTTGGCATGTGCGATCGCGATGGCTTTCATGTGATCGCATAGAGGGGTCAGAACTGGGCAGTGCAGTGCTTTAAAAACGGGTTTTGACCATTTCTTCTCATTTTACTCATTTCAAGTTAAATACAAGGTTTATTCATGGATTTGAACGTGAAAATTTATGGAAAAGTTGGGAATTTTGAAGAAAACCCTAGAATTTGCATTCTTGGATTTGACCACGAATTTGAGCATGAAATTAAGAGTAAATTATATATTGGAGTTAGTAAAGTCATGGGTAATCTTTATCTTCGAAAAATTTAGAAATCCGGGCACGTGGGCTCGAGGGCAATATTGTCAACTTTTCGAGCGGAATTAAGAATTTATATAAATTGAGTTGTTATAAGCATTAGAGTATATTTTCATTTGTTTGCCCTTATTTGGCTAGTTTGGAGCATTGTGCATTGATTTGAGTCATCGGGAGGGCTTGGAAGCCGGTTATGGAACTTCGGAGCGAGGTAAGTCTCCTTTCTAATCTGGTGAGGAGGAATTTTCCCCTTAGGTGAACTAATTAAATATGTGCTACTATTTGTGGGGGCTACGTACGCATGAAGTGACGAGAGTCCGTACGTAGCTACTAGTTATACCTTTGTCCGGGTAGTTTTAGGCTTACATCATGTTTTGTTGTTATTATATTTGACTTGTGTTTATTGTTTGCTTTAAAAAGAAGAAGGATTGAGCATACTTATTAAATATTTTTGAAGGGAATCGAAAATTTTTATAAAAATCGGAATCTTGAAAGTTCATGTTTTGAAAAGAAATGGAAGAATACTTTAATAATTCGAGAAATCTATGTGTAACCGCGTCGCATGTATGATTCGCGAGCGGGTATGTCCTCCTACCACACTCTTATGGGATCAGATCATTCGCCTCGGCAGGATTTATGTACCACACTCTCGTGGGAGCGTGTCGTTCGCCTCGGCAGGTTAATAGATGCATCTATGGTTCGCGTCGTTCGACCTTTCAGTAGTGCACAATTTACTTTTATGTTGGATCGGGCCGTACGCCTCGGCATTTCCTATATATAAATTATCCTCATGGAATCGTGCATAATATGTAGGCTAGAAACCAGTATATCTAAGGGCTTTCCCTTATTTGAAGTATGACAACCTCTTTGAGGAAATCCATTGTATCTATGTATATGCTCCGGTACGGAGGGAACTTGCTAGTTGAGAGTTGAGTAAGTTGTGAAAAAAAAATGGAGAAGTACCACGTAATTTATACCTGTTGTTTCATATATTTGCCATGTTTTGTACTTATTCATTTTGTTATTGTATCTGATATTATTTGACCTCTAGTAAGTGTTAAAGTCGACCTCTCGTCACTACCTCTTCGAGGTTAAGCGGGATACTTACTGAGTACACGTTGTTTTCGTACTCATGCTACATTTGTTGTGCATTTTGTTGCACACGTACATGTATATCTAGTGCCCCGCTTGGCGTCGTGGCATGGTTGATATGGGGACTTAGACGAGTTGCACCATCCCAAGATGACCCGCAGCTGGCAGAGTCTCCCTCAGAATGTATTGTATTGTATTTTAAATTCCTTGTCCAGTTTGTATTCCGGACAAATATTGTAGTACATGTAAAATTCTTAGAAATTTGCTCATGCACTTGTGACATCGAGTTCTGGGATGAGTTTGGGTTGTATTTCGTTAAATGGATTGTTAAACCATCGTTACTTACTTAACGGATTTTTATTCACTTATTATGTAATGAAATGAAAGGCAACAAAATTTCAAACGCTAAATAGGAATTTAATTTAACTATTTTGTGTTGGCTTGCCCGACATTGGTGTCCGGCGCCATCACGACCTTAATGGATTTTGGGTCGTGATAACGTGGTATCAGAGCACTAGGTTCCATTAGGATCCACGAGTCATGAGCAAGTCTAGTAGAGTTTTGCGGATCGGTACGTAGACGTCTGTACTTATCTTCGAGAGGCTACAGGGCTGTTAGGAGTACTTCCCTTCTTGATTCCTCATTGTGCGATTTGATTCCCTTTAAGGCTTATGCCTACATTTCTTCTTACTTAATCTTACACGTCGCGAAGCGCTTGCTATAAATCGAGAACTTTAGGAATCGTAATTGTGCTACGGATATGGTGCGTGATGTTTTCCATGCAAAGTTGATTGGGGCTATTGTCTTTGCCCTGCGGAAGGATATTATGTTGTTTCAGCTCAGTAATTGTGTTTCTGAGAGCTTTGAGGCTATGCTCAAGTTGTTATGATGCTTACTATTGGTTATCGCGCGGTGTTGATATGATGGTAGGATGCTTGCCCATATGTCGGGGAAATTAATGACTTGAAAGGAGGTCTTCTTAGAGCGTGATTTTGAGATTTTAGTATTTTTATTTCAGCAGAGGAAAGACCATTGGACTATGAATGATCAGGTTTGGGTTGCTAAAGTAGTAAGGCTTGGTGTTTTCAAGTGAGGTGGAATCTTCACCTGTGATGTGGTATCGTCATCATGTGATGTGGTATCGTCGTCTTTGATAGAATAGAAGGTGTTAAGTTCGCCGGTGCTATGGCTTCTTCGGTTGCATTGGGTTAGAGTGTTGTGAAGTAATATTGAAGAAGCGATTGTCAGAGATCGTAGTGTGCGGTGGTTCAGGACTGAATAGGTATTTTTAATGTAGGCGATTCGAGAAAGATGATCTTCGAAAAGGTCTAAAGTTGTGGTGATCTACTGGTTTAAGAGCCACAGAGAATGATATTGAATTGAGGCAACAATTGGGCAGCATACGATGAAGGAAGACATGTGAGAAGTGTCAGGTGGCGGATAAATTTCTAAAAAGCCAGGTGTAAGAAACGGAAGTCAGGTAGTTGCTTAAAAGAGTGAGTTAACTAAAGTGGGAGAGGGGAAGTGTAACATATGAGTTTTGTGGTAAGATAGATGCTCATCTTGAGGAGAAGTTTGGAGTGATTTGAGAATTTTAGTGGACGGTGATTGGGTCCACAAGCTTAATTTGAAATATTGGCTATTATACGGCGGGGGATTTGGATGCAACAGAAAGAAGGAGTTGCTTGATATGATGAAGGATGCAATATAACTTTGAATTGGAAGGTATTGTCGCACATTTAGTTAATGTCCATAAAGAGTGAACGGACTGGTACAGTTGGTGAATGAGAATGGTTCAGGATGGGTTACTAATGTCATAGTGATTTTACCCCGTGCAGCAACGTTGGAAGATGTCGGCATGTAATTTCCAAAGGTGGGTTATCCCCTGTGAGCAGGTTAGCGGTCGTGTGGTTGGCAAGTTTCTACAAGGAATTCTAGTGGCTATTCGGTGGGAGGCCGAATATGTGAGTGATGCTAGAGAATTACAGTATTCATGGAATGCTTACAGGAGAATTTAGAAGAATTTGACGGGTTGGTTGAGCAAGATAATGTCAGCAATGAAAAAAGAATTTTGGTGGGGTCCAGAGTGGTGAAAGGAGTAGCTTCGGGCTAAGTGGGAGAGTCCCACCGCCTGTAATTGGGTTGCAGGATTATCTTCTCATGGGGTTGCGGATTATCGGTGTATTGGCAAGTTATTACAGCTAAGGGGAAAGGAGTAAAATGGTAATTGTGCATGGGATTTGATAAATGTGTGCAAAAGTTGGCCCTGTTGGACCAGGGTTAGGCTTTGGAAGATTCAGAATTTATGCTTAATGCATAGGCGAGTTATAAGGGTAGTGACTCAGTCACGTGCTTCATTGAAAGGGTGTTCGTGTACTAGAAGAGCCTTGGAGTTGATTGTATTCAGGCCAATTCAGAGTGGGTGACTCTCAATAAGTGGTCCTAATGAATTCAAAAGTTAAGAATGCGGTGCTTAAGGGTTTCATGTCCGCAGTATGGCTAAGGATCGGGCCTTGCAACAGATTGTGATAGGAGGCCCGGAATGTTCCATGATGTTTTTGCCTTGCAGTATGGTATTGGAGGAATGAGAGAAATAGACTCCGGACTTGTAGGAAGATTTCCAGGATGGGTATATCAGTCGAAGATGTGAATACGCGAGCAAGGAGGGCATGAGACGGTTCATGGGTTTGGAGACAATGTGGTCTCTTGATATAAGGTCGCTCAAGAGGAGGGAGGATTTGAGTTCACAATGTTTGGATGAGGCTATTGTTATTTCTAAGTCAAGTAAAGGATAAATTGGAAGAAAATAGATTGGTTAGCCATGGTTGAAATGGCACATTTACAGCAGTGATCAGTTCCTTCAACGTGATTAAGTTATGCATGTGATTTGTGACGGTATGTGCGAGGCTTGTCGGTCGCCGTGATAGATTTTATTTGGAAGCATTCAAGCACTATGGCCTGTCATGGGTAGGCGGATCTCGGAAGGATTATGATGGTATAGACTATTCCTTAAGGATTTGCATGTATTATGATTGTGGGAATTCACTCGTGTGTTGTGGTGGTGGTTTTGAATTGAGGTAGGTAAAAAGTTTCTATATGATGAAGTGTTCACCCTATTAGTGGTTCACAAGTTATGATGGAATTCTTGCTCTATCTCATATTAGCATGTTAGGTGCGGTAAGCAGTATGTAACTGGAAGTAAGGATCGAGGTTGCGGTTCGGTTTTGACAAGGATGTCATGAGCTCGGATGAGAAAGGAAAAGGGATTTGAATGTTTATAGTAAGTTGGTGTTGTCTTCAGTGTCACCTGAGATCGGTGTTTGGTGAAAGAGGCTTTGCATCCTAGTTATGGGTTCTTGATTTGTTTTACAGCGTTAGTGTGGCCAGTGGTGGATGTGCAGACTTGCTACCTTGTGTGGAAGGTCGTGGGAGTGTGACCACGGGATGATCATATGAGTGTGACATGTAGTCACTTAATGGATTGAAGATTTGGACTGAGTATAAAGAAGTGTAATGTTGCTTATTTGAGAATTTATGCCTGGAAGGCGTTCGGTTCATTTGGTTGTGGATTGTAGGGTGTTTGTCCTGGCTATGATGGTTATTCTTGTGTACTATGAGAGGAAGTGGGTTAATATGTACCCAGGTAAGGCTATTAGTCTAGTGCAGCGCGAGCAGAATCGGCTTGAAGTGTGTGAATGGATATAAATAGGATTATGGGCTCCATGTGAGTCAGATGTGCTCGTTTCAGTATAGCGCTCCTCAAGGAGGGGTATTGGAATATTAGATGTTGTTCCGCCTTCGTTCATTTCATGTAATATTATGATTGTGCCGTGTGAGTTGTGAAACGGCTTGATAAATTCTTATGAGTTGAGATTTCCGCATAGTGATGATGTTGTGTGAGCAGGATAGCTCTTGAGATTCAGATTATATATATCTCACCTCAATTATGCTTGAGTTTGGTAGCGTATGGCACTATCAGTCTCCCTAGGATGGTATTATGCACTTAGCGTGCTTGTGACCGCGATATTCGATATTTTGTGGTAATGAGAAATTTAGCTCGGTGTGTATCTCCTTATGTAAATTTCATGTGTGGATCGGGTGGCACGCCACCACGGGTATGTCATTTGGATCGGGTTGCACGCCACAACAGTGTGATGTTGAGTAAGGTTCCCTATATCTATTTTCTTGTGTTTTGCTTCCTGCTTTTCGGAGGAAGGTTCATATTAATTGCGTGAGTTGAGTAGTTCCTTTCGTAATTTGTTTTCTTCATGTATCGCGTTCGAGTTGTGGCCTACTGGCGCATTGTGGCATTATGTGAGACTGTTGCTCATGTCTGGGGTGATTTGTTGCCTGAGCAATTCATACTGGGAGAGACAAGATTATTGGATCCGGGATCAGTGCGATAAGATTATGTGAAGTATATTAAAGGACAAATACCATTATTTGGTTAGTAACGAGGTGATGATTCTAGTCAAGAGGAGAGATTCAATGCTTGGTTAACTCTGCAGTTGGTTGTGAATTTATATACACCTCCTCTGTTGTGGTGGTATCATAAGCGTTATAGTAGGACTTATATATATGTGTCATGAGGTTCACTGGGAGAACCAGATTCATGGAATATTTGCTATTAAGGTTCAAGGAATGTCATTGTGGTTAGGTGATGAATTATGCGGTGCATGGTGCTAATTCATCAAAGGTATGCAGTCATGATCTGGTACATCGTGTGGTAGTTGATACGGTGTTCATATATTGAAAACAAGCCTAGTAGAGAATTTCGGGTGTTGGAATTGGGTTCTGAGCTTATTGTATGGATGAAAGAGGATATCTTTGGATTTGACCGAGAGAATGTACTCAATTGAGTGGTGGTAGCACGAGTAGGTGCACGAGGTGTTTAACAGTGATTTCAGACAAATCTGGAGCAGTTCTTAGCATGTTCGAGGACGAACGTATGTTTAAGTGGGAGAGAATGTAATGACCCGACCGGTCGTTTTGAGCTCTAGCACGTCATTCAACGTTTTGAGGCCATGAGCAGCTTCATTTCAGGTGTTATGACTTGTAGGTGTGGTCGGAATTGAATTTCGGGAATTTTAGAGTCAATTTGGAAAGAAAGTCACATTTCAGAAGCCTTAAGTTGGAAGAATTGACTAAGAGTGGATTTTTGAGTAAACAAGCTTAGAATCAGGATTTGAAGGTTCCAGCAGGTTCGTATGACGATTTCGGACGTTCGGATCGGGTTTTGGATTACCCGGGAGCGTTTTGGCGCATATTGTGGAAGTTAGCATTTTAGATGAATTTTCATAAGTTTGGGTTAAACTGCATTTTAGTGTTCTTGATGTCCGTTTGGGATTCCGAGTCTGGGAAAAGCTCGGTATGGTGATTATGGAGTAGGGAGCGCGATCGGAAGTGAATTTGGAGGTCCGTAGGTTATTTTGAAGTCATTTGGCTAAAGATAGAAATTTGAAGGTTTTCGAGAAATCCGACCGGGAGTGGAAATTTTGACATCGGGGTCGGAATGCAACTATGAAAGTTGGAGCAAGTCCGTAATGTTGAATGTGACTTGTGTGCAAAATTTGGGGTCAATCGGACGTGATTTGAGAGGTTTCGGCATCAAATATAGAAGTTTGAAGTTCTAAGTTCATTAAGCTTGAATCGGGTTGCGGCTTGTGATTTCAATGTTGTTTGATGTGATTTCAAGGCTCGACTAAGTTCGAATGAGGTATTAGGACTGGTTGGTAGGTTCGGTTGAGGTCCCGGGGCCTCGGGCTTGTTTCGGATGCTCAACGGGTCATTTCTTCCTTGTGAGGATTGCTGGTTTTTCTTGTGTGAGAGCAGTAGATATTTACACAATGCGATCGCATGAGAGGGTCCGCGATCGCATAGTGAAATTTGGGAGTCTGTTGGATTTTGGCTTATGTAATCGCAGGTAAGAGTATGTGATCGCACAGTGCAATGGGGGGGCTGATATTTCTTGGCTTATGCGATCGCATCCGGAGGAACGCGAATGCACAGAAGAGGAAATATGGGGGTTGTTGTTTTGGACTATGCGAATGCAGGTATGTGGATGCGATCGCAAAGAGGAAATTTAGGAGGTAGCAAGTTTGGCATGTGCGATCGCGATGGCTTTCATGCGATCGCATAGAGGGGTCAGAACTGGGCAGTGCAGTGTTTTAAAAACGGGTTTTGGCCATTTCTTCTCATTTTTCTCTTGTTTGGGCAATTTTTGGAGAGCTTCAAGAGGGGATTTTTGTCATCTATGTCAAGGTAAGTCGTTCCTACTCATTTCAAGTTAAATACAAGGTTTATTCATGGATTTGAACGTGAAAATTTATGGAAAATTTGGGAATTTTGAAGAAAAACCTAGAATTTGCATTCTTGGATTTGACCACGAATTTGAGCATAATATTAAGAGTAAATTATAAATTGGAGTTAGTAAAGTCATGATTAATCTTTATCTTCGAAAAATTTAGGAATCCGGGCACGTGGGCCCGAGGACAATATTGTCAACTTTTCGAGCAAAATTGAAAATTTATATAAATTGAATTGTTATAACTATTAGAGTATATTTTCATTGGTTTGCCATTATTTGGCTAGTTTGGAGCTTTGTGCATTGATTTGAGTCATCGGGAGGGCTTGGAAGCCGGTTATGGAACTTCAGAGCGAGGTAAGTCTCCTTTCTAATCTGGTGAGGGGGAATTGTCCCCATAGGTGAACTAATTAAATATGTGCTACTATTTGTGGGGGTTACGTACGCATGAGGTGACGAGAGTCCGTACGTAGCTACTAGTTATACCTTTGTCCGGGTAGTTTAGGCTTACATCATGTTTTGTTGTTATTATATTTGACTTGTATTTATTGTTTGCTTTAGGAAGAAGCAGGATTGAGCATACTTATTAAATATTTTTGAAAGGAATCGAAAATTTTTATAAAAATGGGAATCTTGAAAGTTCATGTTTTGAAAAGAAATGGAAGAATACTTTAATAATTCGACAAATCTATGTGTAACCGCGTCGCATGTATGATTCGTGAGCGGAGTATGTCCTCCTACCACACTCTTATGGGATCGGGCCGTTCGCCTCGGCAGGATTTATGTACCACACTCTCATGGGAGCGTGTCGTTTGCCTCGGCATGTTAATAGATGCATCTACGGTTCGCGTCGTTCGACCCTTCGGCAGTGCACAATTTACTTTTATGTTGGATCGGGCCGTACGCCTCTGCATTTCCTATATATAAATAATCCTCATGGAATAGTGCGTAATATTTAGGCTAGAAGCCAGTATATCTAAGGGCTTTCCCTTATTTGAAGTATGACAACCTCTTTGAGGAAATCCATTGTATCTATGTATATGCTCCGGTACGGAGGGAACTTGCTAGTTGAGAGTTGAGTAAGTTGTGAAAAAAAAAGGAGAAGTACCACGTAATTTATACCTGTTGTTTCATATATTTTCCTTGTTTCATACTTATTCATTTCGTTACTATATCTGATATTATTTGACCTCTAGTAAGTGTTAAAGTCGACCTCTCGTCACTACCTCTTCTAGGTTAGGCGGGATACTTACTGAGTACACATTGTTTTCGTACTCCTGCTACACTTGTTGTGCATTTTATTGCACTGGTACATGTATATCTAGTGGCCCCGCTTGGCGTCATGGCATGGTTGATATGGAGACTTAGACGAGCTGCCCCATCCCGAGACGACCCGCAGCCGGCAGAGTCTCCCTCAGAATGTATTGTATTGTATTTTAAATTTGCACAGGACAAATATTGTAGTACATGTAAAATTCTTAGAAATTTGTTCATGCACTTGTGACACCGGGTTCTGGGATGAGTTTGGGATGTATTTTGTTAAATGGATTATTAAACCATCATTACTTACTTAACGGATTTTTATTCACTTATTATGTAATGAAATGAAAGGTAACAAAATTTCAAACGCTAAAATAGGAATTTAATTTAACTATTTTGTATTGGCTTGCCCGAAATTGGTGTCCGACGCTATCACAACTCAAATATACAATTTGCTCTAATTTTCATGCTCAAATATACAATTTGCTTTACTAACTCAAATATACAATTTGCGCTAATTTTCATGCTCAAATTCATGGTAAAATCCAAAATACAAATTTTCAGGTTTTCCTCCAAAAATCCCAATTTCCTACTACTTTCCATGTCTAAATTCATGTAAGATCACATATTTAACTCAAAAATATGAAGAAATCACTTACCTAGTGTTGCTTGGTGAAAATCCCTCCTTGAGCTCTCCAAAATCGTCCAAACAAAATGAAAGAAATGAAAGAAATGGGCCAAAACTCGTGTTTAAAACAATACGCCCAGGCTTCATCGAGTTGTACCTTGCGTTGTGCAGGTTGTACATTCTATTACAATTTTCCCTTATTGTACACCTTCTGTTAAAATGCTCATAACTCCTTGTAGAAATATCCAAATGACAAACGGTTTGAAGATTTAGAAACTTGACTCGAAGATATTTAATTTGATAGGTTGTAAACCATATAACTCGTTATATATTCCGAGATATGAGTTTCTAAGTTCGGCTCCATGCATCAGAAAATTCTAAAATCCTATCTTCCATAGTATGCGCCGAAACGCTCCCGGGTTATCCAAAGCCCGATCCGGACATACGCCCAAGTCCGAAATCATCATACGAACCTGTTGGAACCTTCAAATCCTGATTCAGAGGTCGTTTACTCAAAATTCCAATCTTAGTTAATTCTTCCGACTTAAGGCTTCCGAATTGAGAATTTTCTTCCCAAATTGACTCCAAACTTCCTGAAATTCAGTTCCGACCACACCTACAAGTAATAATACTTGAAATAAAGCGGCTCATGACCTCAAACTGCTAAACGACGCGCTAGAGCTCAAAATTATCGGTCGGGTCGTTACATTCTCTCCCACTTAAACATACGTTCGTCCTCGAACGTGCTAAGAACTGCTCTAGAGTTATCTGAAATCACTGTTTAACACCTCGTGCACCTGCCCGTGCTACCACAACCCAGTTGAGCACATTCGATTGATCAAATCTGAAGATATCCTCTTTTATCCATACAATAAGCTCAGAATCTAGTTCCAACACTTGAAATTCTCTGTCAGGCATGTTTCTAATATATGAACACCGTACCAACTACCACACGAGGTACCAGAACACGATTGCGTACCTTTCNTCCCTGAACCTTAACAGCCAAAATTCTACGAATCTGATGCTCCCAATGCACCTTATAATATACATACATACATCCTGCTATAATGCTGACGATACCACCACAACGGAGGAGATGTGTATAAATTCCTAACCAGCTGCAGATTTAACCAAACATTGAGTCTCTCCTCTTGACTTAGATCCTCATCTCATTACGAACCAAATAAGGGTAATTGTCCTTTAATATATTCCGCATAACCTTATCGCACTGATCCCTGATCCAATAATCTCGTCTCACCCAGTATGAACTCTTCAGACACAAATCATCCCAGACATGACCAACAATCTCACACGATGCCACAATGCGCCAATAGGCCACAACTCGAACATGATACATAAAGAAATGACTCAGGAAGGGACTACTCAACTCACGCAACTAATATGAACTCTTCTCGGAAAATAGAAAGTAAAACACAAGAAAAATAAATATACGAACCTTACTCATCATCACACTGTTGCGGCGTGCAACCCGATCCAAATAACATACCCGTGGCGGCATGCCACCCGATCCACATATGAAATTTACATAAGGATATACACACCGAGCTAAGTTGCTCATTACCACAAAAATACTGAATACCGGTCACAAGCACGCTAAGTGCATAATACCATCCTGGGGAGACTGATAAAGCCATATGCTACCAAAACTTAAGCACAACTGAGGTGCGATATATATATATATATACTCTGGATCTCAAGAGCTATCTTGCTCACATAACATCGCCACTACGCGGGACCTCAACATATAAGAAATTATCAAGTTGTTTCACAACTCACACGGCACAATCATAATATTACATGAATTTGACGAAGACGGAACAATCACCTGATATTCCAACACCCTTCCTTGAGGAGAGCTATACTGAAATGAACATATTTGCCTCACATGAAGCCCATAATCCTGTTTAAACCCATTCATACACTTCAAGCTGATTCTGCTCGCACCGAACTATGCTAATAGCTTTTACCTAGGTCTATATTAACCCACTTCCTCTCATAACACGCAAGGACAACCATCATAGACAAGACAAACACCACACAATCCACAATTGAATGAACCAAACACCCTCCAGGCATAAATTTTCAAACAAGCAATATTACACTTCTTTATACTCAGTCTAAATCTCAAATCCATTAAGTGACTACATGTCACACTCATACGATCATCTCGTGGTCACGCTCCCACGACCTTCCACACAAGGTAGCAAGTCTGCACATCCACCACTGGACATACTAACGCTGTAAAACAAATCAAGAACCCATAACTAGGATGCAAAACCTCTTCCACCGAATATCAATCTCAGGTGATACTGAAGATAACACCAGCTTACACTGGACTTTCAAATCACTTTTTCTTGCTCATCCGAGCTCATGACATCCTTGCCAACATCGAACCGCAATATTGATCCTTACTTCCAATTACGTATTGCTTACTGCTTACTGCACCTAACATGCCAATATGAGATTGCGCAAGAATTCCATCATAACTCCTGAACCACTAATAGGGTGAACACTTCATCATATAAAAATCTTTTACTTACCTCAATTCGAGAGAACCACCACAACACAAGAGTGGATTCCCACAATCACCATACATGTAAATCCTTAAGTAGTAGTCTATACCACCACAACACTTCCGGGGTCCGCCCACCCATGACAGGCCATAGTGCTTGAATGCTTCCAAATAAAATCTATCACGGCGACCGACAAGCCTCGCACATACCGCCAGAAACCATACACATAACTCAATCACACCGAAGGAACTGATCACTGCCGTAAATATGCCATTTCAACCATGGCTAATCAATCTATCTTCTTTTAATCATTCTTAACTGCCTCAAAAATAATAGTAACCCCATTCAACTCATAGCAACTCAATCCTCACTCATCCCGAGTGACCTTGATTCACGAGATCATGCTTCCTAAATCCCGCAACCCGTCTCATATCCTCCTGATAATCTTTCTACAACCCGGAGTTTATTTCTCTCACTCCTCCAATACTATCCTGCACGCTGAAAATAACATAGAACACTCCCAAAACCTAACCCTAGTCCAATAGGGCAAACTTTCGCAAATATTAATCAAATCCCATGCACAATTACCATTTTTACTCTTTTCCCCTTAGCTAAAATAAATTGCCAATACGCCGATAATCCGCAACCCCATGAGATGATATTCCTGCAACCCCATCACAGGCGGTGGAACTCTCCCACTTAGCTTAAAGCTACTCCTTGCATCATTCTGGACCCCACCGAAATCCTCTCTCCTTTGCCGACATGATCTTTCTTAACCAATCTGTCAATTTCTTCTAAGTCCTCCTATTAGCATCCCATGAATACTTAAATTCTTTAGCATCATTCACATATTCGGCCTCCTACCGGATAGCCACTAGAATCCGTCGCAGACACTTGCCAACCACACAACCGCTAATCTACTCACAGGAGATAACCCACCTGTGGAAATCATCAACTGACACCTTCCAACGACGCTGTACTGCACACTCTCTACAACATCAATACCCCATCCTAAGCCCGTTCCAACGACGCTGTACTGCACACGCTGTACTGTACCAATTCGTCCGCTCCTCATGGACATCTACTAAATGCGCTACAATATCTTTAGATTCACTGCCATATTGAATCCTTCTTCATCCCTAGCGACTTCTCTCTATTATATCCAACCTTCGCCGAAATAACCACATTTCAATTTAAACCCGCGGACCCAATCACCGTCCACGAAAATCCTCAAACCACTCCAAACTTCTCCTCAAGATAGGCAGCTATCTTACCACTAAACTCATATGCTACACTGCCACTCTCCCACTTTAGTTAAACTCATTCCTTTAAGAAACTACTCGACTTCCGTCTCTCATGCCTGGAATTTTAGAGATTTAGCCACCTCGTGACACTTCTCACATGTCTTCCTTTATCGCATGCTTCTCAATTGCGGCCTCAATTCAATATCATTCTTTACAACACCTAAACCAGCAGATCACCATAACTTCGACTCCCCGAAGATCATCTTTCTCGAGCTGCCTTCATTAGAAATACTCATTCAATACTTGAACCACCGCACACCACGGTCTATGACATCCGCTTCTTCAATACCACTTCACAAAAATATGACCCAATGCAACTGAAGAACCATAACACCGGCGAACTTAACACATTCTATTCGATCAAAGACGACGATATCACATCACAGGTGAATACTCCACCTCGCTTGATAACACCAAGTCTTATCACTTTATCCCCCAAACTTGAACATTCATAGTCCAATTTCCCTTCCTCCGCCAGAACTAAAATACTGAAATCTCGAAATTACGCTCTGAGAAGACCTCCCTTCAAGTCATTCATTACCCCAACATATGGGCAAGCATCCTACCATTATATCAACACCGCGCGATAACCAATCAAAAACATTGTCACTACCTGAGCATAGCCTCAAAGCTCTTAGAAATACAGCTACTGGGCTGAAACAATATATTATCCTTCTGCAGGGCAACAACAATATCCCCAACCAATTACGCATGGAAAACATCACGCGCCCTATCCGTAGCACCATTTCAATTCCTCAAATTCATGATTCACAGCAAGCGCTTCGCAACGCGTAAGATTGAGTAGGAAGAAACATAGGCATAAGCCTTAAAGGAATCGAATCGCACGATGAGGAATCAAGAAGGGAAGTACTCCTAACAAGCATGTAGCCTCTCGAAGATAAGTACAGACGTTTATGTACCGATCCGCAAGACTCTACTAGACTTTCTCATGAATCATGAAACCTAAGGGAACCTAGGGCTCTGATACCAAGTTGTCATGACCCAAAATCCATAAGGTAGTGATGGCGTCGGACACCACTGTCAGGGAAGCCAATCATTAAATGATTAAGTTAAATTTCCTGTTTTAGCATTTTTGAAATCATTACCTTTCACTTTATTACATAATAACTTAATAAAATTCGCTAAGTAAATACGACAGTTTAATATTCCATTTTTATAAAATACACCCCAAACACACCCAGAACCCGGTATCACAAGTGCATGAGCAAATTCTAAGAATTTCACAAATACTACAAAGCTTGTCCGNGGACACCACTGTCAGGCAAGCCAATCATTAAATGGTTAAGTTAAATTTCCTGTTTTAGCATTTTTGAAATCATTACCTTTCACTTTATTACATAATAACTTAATAAAATTCGCTAAGTAAATACGACAGTTTAATATTCCATTTTTATAAAATACACCCCAAACACACCCAGAACCCGGTATCACAAGTGCATGAGCAAATTCTAAGAATTTCACAAATACTACAAAGCTTGTCCGAAATACAAATTGGACGAGGAATTTAAAATGAAAATAAATACAATATGAGGGAGACTCTGTCAGCTTCGGATCGCCTCCGGATGATACAGCTCGCCTAAGTCTCCAAACCAGCCACATCGCTATGAAAGTACCTGTGCAATAAAAATACACAGCAAGTGTAGCATGAGTACGAAAACAACGTGTACTCAGTAAGTATCCCGCCTAACCTCAGAGAGGTAGTGACGAGAGTTCAAATTTGACACTTGCTATAAGTCATTTTAGTATAATCAAGTGAGATGCTAAGCATGAGTATCATAGGCAAATTTAATAATAATCAGGGATAATAAATATCAACTTCTTTCACATTTAACACATTAAATCTTCGTCATTTCAGTTGGAAATTTTACAACTTCTTAGGCCAGTAAACAGTAATAATTACAGGAAATACGCAACAATTATCATGCGCAAGAAAATTCCAAGGGTCAAACGGCACGGACCAACAATAATAAAATGTGCACTGCCGAGGGTCAAGCGGCTCGAACCATAGATGCATCTATCTGCCCCGCTCGCGAATGGAACATGCGACGCGGTTAACATAATACTAGGACTACCCTGCTCGCAAATCATACCTGCGACTCGGGTCCCCGTATAAATATACATAAATACAGGGTCATCCTAGTCGCGAATCATACATGCGACTCAGGCACCCAAAGTTACACATATTCACACCAATACAACACATTTTTATCAGGAAAATTTGTTGTTCAATGAAGCGATAAAATTCTCCTTTTAATAAACATGAGAATAGTATTTAAAACCTTTTTGGAGATTTAATTTCCAATTTCGACAGAGTTCCAAACTCTATAGATTTATCTGAAACACAATTATCCAAGGAAGAATCAATTCTCCTTCTAGGTGATTAAGAAAAGTAAAATCTATCCTTCTCAGAGATTTAGATACTAATTGAAAGCATCACATGATATTTTACTGACAAGGTCACAAGCATAACAAGTAAAGCATGCTAGTGGGTCCTAGACTACCCGGACATGGCATAATAGTAGCTACGCACAGACTTCCGTCACCTCGTGTGTACGTAGACCCCGAAAATAATAGCATGTATTTACTTAGTTCATCTATGGGGACAATTCCACCTCACAAAGTTAGAAAGGAGACTTACCTCGCTCTGAAATTCCATAACCGGCTTCCAAGTCCTTCCAACGACTCCAATGGATGCACAACGCCCCAAAACTATCCAAATAACGACAAACCAATGAAATTATACTCTAATATTTGTTAACAATTCAAATTATATAAATTCCCATCTCCGCTCAAGGAATTGACCAAAATGCCCTCAGGCCCACATGCCCGGATTTTGAAATTTCTCGAAGATAAATTCTACCCATAGCTTTACTAACTCAAATATACAATTTGCTCTAATTTTCATGCTCAAATTCATGGTAAAATACAAAAATACAAATTTCTAGGTTTTCCTCCAAAAATCCCAATTTCCTACTAATTTCCATGTCTAAATCCATGTAAGATCACATACTTAACTCAAAAATAGGAAAAAATCACTTACCTAGTGTTGCTTGGTGAAAATCCTTCCTTGAGATCTCCAAAATCGTCCAAACCAAATGAAAGAAATGGGCCAAAACTCGTGTTTAAAACAATATGCCCAGGCTTCATCGAGTTGTACCTTGCGCTGTGCAGGTTGTACATCCTATTACAATTTTCCCTTGATGTACACCTTCAGTTAAAACGCCCATAAATCCTTGTAGGAATATCCAAATGACAAACGGTTTAAATATTTAGAAACTTAACTCAAAGATCTTTGATTTGATAGGTTGTAAACCATATAACTCTTTATATATTCCGAGATATGATCTTCTAAAGTCCGCTCCATGCATCAGAAAATTCTGTCGAAACTGCTCCACCAGCCATCTTCGATCATAACTTTTTAATAAAATGTCCAAATCATGAATGGTTTAACTTTATGGAAACTAGAATGCAAGGGATACAACTTTTATGTTTTACACATTTTCAGATCCCTTATATATTTTGATATATACGCTTCCAAAGTTAGCTCTTCGATGCATAAGTTGCTGTCCAAAACAGATTTGCAGCAGAAATTTCAGCAGCTATTTTGGCCCGAAATCCATTCCGTTAGCCTTCCAAAATCCACCCGAAGCCCTCGGGAGCTTAACCAATTATATCAACATGTCCCAAAACATGATATCGCTCGAGGCCTCAAATCACATCAAACAACGTCGAAATTATGAATCGCACTCCAATTCAAGCTTTACGAACTTTGAAATTTCAAACTTCTACATCCGATGTCGAAATCTATCAAATCACGTCCGATTGACCCCAAATTTTGCACACAAGTCATATTCGAAATTACGTACCTGCTCCAACTTTCGAAACTAGAATCCGACCCCGATATCAAAAAGTCAAACTCTCGGTCAAACTTCTCAAAAACCTTCAAATTTCTATCTTTAGCCAAATGACTTCAAAATGACCTACGGACATCCGAATTCACTTCAGATCGCGCTCCCAACTCCAGAATCACTATACGAAGTTATTTCCAGACTCGGAATCCCAAACGGACATCTATAACACTGAAATGCCTTACAGCCCAAATTTATGAAGTTCTTCTAAAATGCTATCTTCCATAATATGCGCTGAAACGCTCCCGGGTTATCCAAAGCCCGATCCGGACATACGCCCAAGTCCGAAATCATCATACGAACCTCTTGGAACCTTCAAGTCCTGATTCGAAGGTCGTTTACTCAAAATTCCAATCTTAGTTGATTCTTCCGACTTAAGGCTTCCGAATTGAGAATTTTCTTCCTAAATTGACTCCAAACTTCCTGAAATTCAGTTCCGACAACACCTACAAGTCATAATACTTGAAATAAAGTTGCTAATGACCTCAAACTTCTAAACGACGCGCTAGAGATCAAAACGTCCGATCGGGTCGTTACATTCTCCTTTTCCATCAACACATACATATTATATATAACTCACAGACAAAGCAAAAAAGGGGAGAAAAAAATCTGATTATAAAATATTTAGCAACTAAGAAAAAAAAGCAATGTTCTTTTAGAGTAAAAAATTCACTTGAAAAACTGTTTAGATACGGTATTGAGTTCGAAGTCGGAGTTCGAGATTACGTTCATGGTTCCAAGTTCGTGGTTTTAGAAAAGTTAGTATTGATAGCTTTGGAAATCAGTAGATTGTAGCTGTGATTTTGTTAAAATCTCCTTAAGGTCTGTTCTCCCCCACTTCCCTTTTGCTAATAATACATTATGATGATTAATCAGATAATTGTTTTGAGCATCTCTTGTTCGTCCTGGAATGATTTTTTGTGAAGTTTCCTTTTGATTTGGTATGTTTCACTAAATTAATTCAAAGAACATCTAAGGTATTTAGATGTGTGTATTTCTATTCATAATATACGAGGGAATCGGATAATTCAATAGAATAGACTAACATAGATAATAATAATATGTAAAAATTTCCTAAGTTACTTTCTGGGTTTTCTCATATGAATCAATATACTGGAGTTGTAGTCTTCCTTTAGTCATATTTTGTGAATTATTTAAACATCCTAATTTTTCAATTCTTATCTCATTTGTTAGGTTCGTTAGTTTTGTTTTTAGCAGTTTAAGTATTAGATATTACTAAATTCTTGACCAAGTGCAGTACATCATGTCTATCAACTTTGTGTTTGGTTGAGGTAATTATACTTTGTTAGGTTGTTCTTTACTATATATTTCAGCTCATCTTAGTCTCAAATAAATAATCACATCGTATAGATATGTTCTCACTAAGTAAACTCGGCTTGGTTAATTTTGTTCAAGATGAAAATGATAATATTTTTAAACTTGTTTATGAGGTTCTAAATCCCTACGGCCTAAGTTGAGATTTGAGTAAACAATTTTAGGAGGAATGGCCATTTGGTAAACATATATAAAAGTTGGTTGAATTGAGTTTGGCACACTGTCCAGTTTAGTGTAGCGCAAAGTCAAGAATAATTTTTTTTAAAATTTTGTTATTTATGTGTATTTAGATCCACTTGTTTAGTTAGACTATAGCTTTGAAGACAATTTAAGGAAATAAAAGTCACTATGTAATATGTATAAAGTTCACTTCTATCTTACTTTATTGCATCTCGCTTTGTGTTATTGATCTACTTGTTATTAGCCATTTTCTATGTATCTAGGTGTTTGTTATTGTATCTCATTTTGTGTTATGGAACCTTGCTCATTTTTAAGAAGCCTATTAACTTTATTGATGAATAGATATGAAATATTATTTGTATGTGACTGAGATGAGAGTTGGGAATAAGAATATTTTTATTGCTTTTCTTATATTGTCTCCATTCGCTTTTAATCCGCCAAATTTGCTAGGGACAAGTTAGTCACCATTTTATTTTATTTTTATAACTTAGTGGTATAATTGACTTTATAAATAATTTAGCAAAAATATTTCATATTCGTTCCATAACCTTATATCCATAAATCATGGCCTCAAAATAATCTCAAACTTAGAAAAAAAACAAATCATGAATACGCTAGAAAAATTTTAGACACACTTTAAATATTAGCCCATGTGTTCATACCCGAACCTTGGATTGATATCCTTAAATAGTAAAAGGATCATGTGCGCATTCCACGTCTCGATGCCTTTAGATTAAAAATAATTATGTTATAACCATGTGTACATTTCGTATCTTGGTTTAACATTCAATTTCAAAAAAAATTACCTTCTGTGCGTTCTGCATCTTGGAGAACACAATTAATAAAATATAATAATTAATAAAGCGGTAATCAATAAGCCATAATCAATAAAATACAAGAATAGCTAAAAATTGATTTAAGCCTTACATTAGTCAATAAAGCGACTGTGTAGGAACCACGGGACTCGAGGGGTGTCTTACACCTTCCCCTCTGTAACAACCCGACCAGTCGTTTTGAGCTCTAGCGCGTCGTTCAGCGGTTTGAGGCCATGAGCAACTTCATTTCAGGTGTTATGACTTGTAGGTGTGGACGGAATTGAATTTCGTGAAGTTTTGAGTCAATTTGGAAAGAAAATTCTCATTTTAGAAGCCTTAAGTTGGAAGAATTGACTAAGATTAGAATTTTGAGTAAACGACCTCAGAATCAGGATTTGAAGGTTCCAGTAGGTTTGTATGATGATTTCGTACTTTGGCTTATGTTCGGAATGAGTTTTGGATGACCCAGGAGCGTTTCGGCGCATATTGTAGAAGTCAGCATTTTATAAGAAATTTCATAAGTATGGATTTAAGTGCATTTCAGTGATATTGATGTCTGTTTGGGATTACGAGTCTGGGAATAGCCTTGTATGGTGATTCTGAAGTTGGGAGTGCGATCGGAAGTGAATTCGGAGATCTGTATGTTATTTTGAAGTCATTTGGCTAAAGATAAAAATTTGAAGGTTTTCGAGAAATCTGACCGGGATTGGAAATTTTTTTATCGAGGTCGGATTCCGATTTCGAAAGTTGGAATAGGTTCGCAATGCTGAATATGACTTGTGTGCAAAATTTGGGGTCAATCGGACGTGATTTGATGGGTTTCGACATCGAATCTAGAAGTTTAAAATTTCAAAGTTCATAAGGATTGAATTGAGTTGCGATGCATTGTTTCGATGTTATTTGATGTGATTTGAGGCCTCGAGCAAGTCCTCATTATGTTTTGGAACTGGTTGGTGTGATTAGACTGGGTCCCGGGGGCCTCGGGTGGATTCCGGGTGGTTAATGGATCAAATATGGAGTTGAGAGAAAGATGAGGTTGTTGTCATCTGGTGTGACCGCACCTGTGAGGTATTGGCCGCAGGTGCGGCTATGGTGTCGCAGAAGCGGAAAAAGGGGTGGCTTTACTGGGGGCTGCAGGTGCGAGGTTATTTCCGCACCTGCGAAAGCGCAGATGCGGATGAGAGAGCGCAGGTGCGGAGCCGGCTGGGGAAGGAGGAAGCTGCAGGTGCGAGAGTTTGGGTGCACCTGCAGCGCGCAGGTGCGGGCGTTGTCACCACAGGTGCGGAAGGACTGGAGGCAGTGCAGTGTTTTAAAAATGGGTTTTTGACCATTTCTTCTCATTTATCTCTTGTTTATGCGATTTTTGGAGAGCATCAAGTAGGGATTTTCGTCATCTATGTCACGGTAAGTTGTTTCTACCCATTCCAAGTTAAATACAAGGTTTATACATGGTTGAACATGAAAGTTTGTGGAAAAGTTGGGAATTTTGAAGAAAAACTTAGAATTTGCATTCTTGGATTTGACCACGAATTTGAGCATGAAATTAAGAGTAAATTATATATTGGAGTTAGTAAAGTCATGGGTAATCTTTATCTTCTAAAATTTAGGAATCCGGGCACGTGGGCCCGAGGGCAATATTGTCAACTTTTCGAGCGGAATTGGGAATTTATGTAAATTGAATTGTTATAAGTATTAGAGTATATTTTCATGGGTTTGCCGTTATTTGGCTAGTTTAGAGCGTTGTGCATTGATTCGAGTCATCGGGAGGGCTTGGAGGCCAGTTATGAATCTTCGGAGCGAGGTATGTTTCCTTTTCTAACCTTGTGAGGGGGAATTGTCCCCATATGTGAACAAATTGAATAAGTGCTACTATTTGTGGGGGGATACGTACGCACGAGGTGACAGGAGTCCGTGCGTAGCTACTATTATTCTTGTGTATGGATAGGCTAGGACCCACTAGCATGCTTTACTTGTTGTACTTGTAATTTTGCTAATAAAATTAGACTTTTAATATCATCGAATTAGTAACTGAATACCTAAGAAGGTTGAAGTTTATTTTCCTTAATCATCTATAAAGAAAATTGATTTTTCCTGGGATAATTATTTTCCTGATAAAGCATGTTTTATTTGCCGTACTTGCAACCTTACTGATAAATTTATAATATTTAAACCTTATCGAACCTGGCAAATGAATTCCCATAAAGGAGTTAAATACCATCTTCGTGTCCATTAAAAAGAGAACTTTATCACTTCCTTGAGTAACTATTTTCTTGATAAATTTGAATTTAATGTGTGAATATGTGTATCTATGAGTACCTGAGTCGCATGTATAATTCGCAAGCAGGGTAACTCTATTATTATATATGACCGCGTCGCATGATCGATTCGCGAGCGGGGTAATATATGCATCTATGGTTCGAGTCGTTCGACCCTTCGGCAGTGCACATTTTATTATTGTTGGTTCGCGTCGTTCGACCCTCGGCATTGCTTGCACATGATATTCACTGCGTACTTGCTGTGATTTTTACCTGATTACTGGAGTGGAAATTTTAAATTGTCAACTGAAATGACGAGGATTTAAGAATATTAAATGTGAAAGAAGTTGCTATTTCCTGTCGCTACTTGTTAAATTGACTATGATATCCATGCTTAGTGTCACCCTTGATTTTATCAAACTGCCCTCTAGCAAGTGTCAAATTCGACCTCTCGTCACTACCTCTTCGAGATTAGGCGGGATACTTACTGAGTTCACGTTGTTTACATACTCATGCTACAATTGTTGTGCATTTTTATTGCACAGGTACATTCATATCTAGTGTCCCTGCTTGACGCAGTGATGTGGCTGACTTGGAGACTTAGACGAGTTGCACCATCCGGAGACGATCTGCATCCGGCAAAGTCTTCCTCAGATGTATTGTAATTTATTTTAAATTCCTTGTCCAGTTTGTATTCCGGACAATTATTGTAGTACATGTATAATTCCTAGGAAAGTTGTTCATGCACTTGTGACACCGGGTTCTGGGATAATTATGGGATTTATTCACTATTTAAATTTGCTAAAGATATTATTGTTTACTCGGTGGAAGTTCGCTAATTATCATTTAAGAAAATGAAAAAGGAATGACTTCAAGAATTTTAAAATAAAGATTTTATTAATTATTAAGTGTTGGCTTGCCTAACAGTGGGTTCCGGTGCCATTACGACCTTAATGTATTTTGGGTCGTGACAACGTGGTATCGGAGCACTAGGTTCCCTTAGGTTTCATGAGTCATGAGCAAGTCTATTAGAGTCTTGCGGATCGGTACGGATACGTCTTTACTTATCTTCGAGAGGCTACAGGGCTGTTAGGAGTACTTCACTTCTTGATTCCTCATCGTGTGGTTAGATTCCCTTTAAGGCTTATGCCTACGTTTCTTCCTATTCCATCTTATGCGTCACGAAGCGCTCACTATAAATCGGGAATTTGGGGAATGGTAATGGTACTACAGATATCGTGCCTGATGTTTTTCCATGCGTAGTTGGTTGAGGCTACTGTTGTTGCCCTACGGAAGGATATTATGTTGTTTCAGCTCAGTAATTGTATTTCGGAGAGCTTTGAGGCTATGCTCAGGTGGTTATGACGTTTATGATTGATTACCACGCGGTGTTGATATGATGGTAGGATACTTGCCCATATGTTGGTGTTTTCAAGCGAGGTGGAATGTTCATCTGTGATGTGGTATCGCTGTTTTTGATCGAATAGAATGTGTTAAGTTCGTCGGTGCTATGGTTTCTTTGGTTGCATTGGATCAGAGTATGGTGAAGTAGTATTGAAGAAGCGATTGCCAGAGGTCGTGGTGTGCGGTGGTTCGGTATTGAATAAGTATTTCTAATAAAGGCGGCTCGAGAAAGATGATCTTCGGAAAGGTTTGAAGTTGTGGTGATCTGCTGGTTAAAGTGCCACAGTGAATGATATTTGTTTGAGGCAACAATTGGGCAGCATACGATGAAGGAAGAGATGTGAGAAGTGCTAGGCAGTGGCTCCATTTCTGGGAGGCCAGGTGTAAGAAGCGGAAGTTAATTAGTTTTTAAAGGAATGAGTTTGACCAAAGTGGGAGAGTGGCAGCGTAGCATATGAGTTATGTGGTAAGAGAAGCCGCCCATCTTGAGAAGAAACTTGGAGTGATTTGAGAATTTTAGTGGACGGTGAGTGGGTCCACGAGCTTAAATTGAAATGACGGTTATTAAGGCGGAAGATTGGATGCAACGGAGAAGGGGGTTGCCTGACTTGAAGAAGGATGCAGTATAGCGGTGAATTGGAAGATGTTGTCGCGCTTAGTGTAGATGTCCATGAGGAGTGAACGGACTGGTGCAGTTGGTGAATGAGAACGGGCTTAGGATGGAGTATCGAGGTCGTAGAAATTGTTCCCCGTGCAGCAATGTGGGAGGATGTCGGCATGTAATTTCCACAGGTGAGTTATCTCCTGTGAGCAGGTTAGCGGTCGTGTGGTTGGAAATTTTCAGCGAGGAATTCTAGTGGCTATTCGGTGGGAGGCCGAATATGTGAGTGATGCTAGAGAATTAGAGTATTCATGGAATACTAATAGGAGAATTTAGAAGAATTTGACGGGTTGGTTGAGCAAGATCATGTCAGCAATGAAGAAAGCATTTCGGTGGGGTCCAGAGTGATGCAACGAGTAGCTTCGGGCTAAGTGAGAGAGTCCCACTGCTTGCGATTGGGTTGTAGGATTATCTTCTCATGGGGTTGCGGATTATCGGCGTATTGGCAAGTTATTGCAGCTAAGGGGAAAGGAGTAGAATAATAATTGAGCATGGGATTTGATAAAGGTGTGCAAGGATTGGTCTTATTGAATCAGGTTTAGGCTTTAGAAAGATTCAGGATTTATGCTTAGTACAGAGGTAATTTACAATGGGAGGGATTCAGTCGAGTGCTTTATCAAGATGGGTGTTCAGGTGCCAGCGAAGTCGTAGAGTTGATTATATTCGGGACCAAGCCAGAGTGGGTGACTCTCAACAATGGTTCCAATAAATTCAAAGGGTTAATAATGCGGTGTCTAAGGGTTTCAAGCCGCAGCAAGGTTAAGAATTTGGCTTTTCGCAGCAGACCGCAATAGGAGGTTCGGAGTGTTCCATGTTATCTTCGGCTTGCGATGCAGCATTGGAGGGTATGAGATGACCCGAGGGATTTGATACAACATGGTCTCGTGATATAAAGTCACTCGAGAAGAGAGTGGACTTGGGTTCACAATGTTTTTGGATGAGTCTATTGTTACTTCTAAGTCAAGTAAAGGATAAATTGGAAGATAATAGATTGGTTAGACATGGTTGAAATGGCACATGTACGGCAGTGATCAATTACTTCAGCGTGATTAAGTTATGCACGTGATTTGTGACGGTATGTACGAGGCTTGTCGGTCACCGTGATAGATTTTATTTAGAAGCATTCAAGCATTATGGCCTGTCATGGGTGGGCGGATCCCGAAAGGATTATGGTGGTATAGACTACTACTTAAGGATTTGCATGTATTGTGATTGTGGGAATTCACTCGTGTGTTGTGGTGGTTCTCTTGAATTGAGGTAGGTAAAAGGTTTCTATATGATGAAGTGTTCACCCTATTAGTGGTTCAGAAGTTATGATGGAATTCTTGTGCAATCTCATATTGGCATGTTAGGTGCAGTAAGCAGTATGTAACTGGAAGTAAGGATCGAGGTTGCGGTTCGGTGTTGACAAGGATGTCATGAGCTCGGATGAGCAAGCAAAAGGGATTTGAATGTTTAGAGCAAGCTGGTGTTGTCTTCCGGGTCACCTAAGATCGGTGTTTGGTGAAAGAGTCTTTGCACCCTAGTTATGGTTTCTTGAATTGTTTTACAGCGTTAATGTGGTCGGTGGTGGATGTGCAGACTTGCTACCTTGTGTGGAAGGTCGTAGGAGCGTGACCACGGGATGATCGTATGAGTGTGACATGTAGTCACTTAATGGATTGAAGATTTGGACTTAGTATAAAGAAGTGTAATATTGCTTATTTGGGAATCTATTCCTAGAAGGGGTTTGGTTCATTTGGTTGTGGATTGTGGGGTGTTTGTCCCGGCTGTGATGGTTGTTCTTGCATATTATGAGAGGAGGTGGGTTAATATGGACCCAGGTAAGGCTATCAGTCTAGTGCAGTGCGAGCAGAATTGTCTTGAGGGTTGTGAATGGATTCAAATATGATAATGTGCTCCATATGAGTCAGGCGTGTTCATTTCGGTATAGCGCTTTTCATGGAAAGGTGTTAGAACATCAGATTTTGTTCCGTCTTCGTCCATCTCATGTAATATTCTGTTGTGCCGTGCGAGTTGGGAAAAAACTTGACAATTCCCTATGTGTTGAGTTCTTGCGTAGTGATGATGTTATGTGAGCAGGATAGCTCTTGAGATTCAGATTATATATCGCACCTCAGTTGTGCTTGAGTTTTGTAGCGTATGGCTCTATCAGTCTCCACAGGATGGTATTGTGCACTTAGCGTGCTTGTGACCGATATTCGATATTTTGTGGTAATGAGCAATTTAGCTCGGNATCTCATATTGGCATGTTAGGTGCAGTAAGCAGTATGTAACTGGAAGTAAGGATCGAGGTTGCGGTTCGGTGTTGACAAGGATGTCATGAGCTCGGATGAGCAAGCAAAAGGGATTTGAATGTTTAGAGCAAGCTGGTGTTGTCTTCCGGGTCACCTAAGATCGGTGTTTGGTGAAAGAGTCTTTGCACCCTAGTTATGGTTTCTTGAATTGTTTTACAGCGTTAATGTGGTCGGTGGTGGATGTGCAGACTTGCTACCTTGTGTGGAAGGTCGTAGGAGCGTGACCACGGGATGATCGTATGAGTGTGACATGTAGTCACTTAATGGATTGAAGATTTGGACTTAGTATAAAGAAGTGTAATATTGCTTATTTGGGAATCTATTCCTAGAAGGGGTTTGGTTCATTTGGTTGTGGATTGTGGGGTGTTTGTCCCGGCTGTGATGGTTGTTCTTGCATATTATGAGAGGAGGTGGGTTAATATGGACCCAGGTAAGGCTATCAGTCTAGTGCAGTGCGAGCAGAATTGTCTTGAGGGTTGTGAATGGATTCAAATATGATAATGTGCTCCATATGAGTCAGGCGTGTTCATTTCGGTATAGCGCTTTTCATGGAAAGGTGTTAGAACATCAGATTTTGTTCCGTCTTCGTCCAT
Organism: Nicotiana knightiana; assembly: GCA_005239525.1. Taxonomy (NCBI): domain Eukaryota; kingdom Viridiplantae; phylum Streptophyta; class Magnoliopsida; order Solanales; family Solanaceae; genus Nicotiana; species Nicotiana knightiana. The sequence continues at coordinate 71,501 of ML411688.1, read as the reverse complement.
CTCATGTAATATTCTGTTGTGCCGTGCGAGTTGGGAAAAAACTTGACAATTCCCTATGTGTTGAGTTCTTNTGATTAAGTTATGCACGTGATTTGTGACGGTATGTACGAGGCTTGTCGGTCACCGTGATAGATTTTATTTAGAAGCATTCAAGCATTATGGCCTGTCATGGGTGGGCGGATCCCGAAAGGATTATGGTGGTATAGACTACTACTTAAGGATTTGCATGTATTGTGATTGTGGGAATTCACTCGTGTGTTGTGGTGGTTCTCTTGAATTGAGGTAGGTAAAAGGTTTCTATATGATGAAGTGTTCACCCTATTAGTGGTTCAGAAGTTATGATGGAATTCTTGTGCAATCTCATATTGGCATGTTAGGTGCAGTAAGCAGTATGTAACTGGAAGTAAGGATCGAGGTTGCGGTTCGGTGTTGACAAGGATGTCATGAGCTCGGATGAGCAAGCAAAAGGGATTTGAATGTTTAGAGCAAGCTGGTGTTGTCTTCCGGGTCACCTAAGATCGGTGTTTGGTGAAAGAGTCTTTGCACCCTAGTTATGGTTTCTTGAATTGTTTTACAGCGTTAATGTGGTCGGTGGTGGATGTGCAGACTTGCTACCTTGTGTGGAAGGTCGTAGGAGCGTGACCACGGGATGATCGTATGAGTGTGACATGTAGTCACTTAATGGATTGAAGATTTGGACTTAGTATAAAGAAGTGTAATATTGCTTATTTGGGAATCTATTCCTAGAAGGGGTTTGGTTCATTTGGTTGTGGATTGTGGGGTGTTTGTCCCGGCTGTGATGGTTGTTCTTGCATATTATGAGAGGAGGTGGGTTAATATGGACCCAGGTAAGGCTATCAGTCTAGTGCAGTGCGAGCAGAATTGTCTTGAGGGTTGTGAATGGATTCAAATATGATAATGTGCTCCATATGAGTCAGGCGTGTTCATTTCGGTATAGCGCTTTTCATGGAAAGGTGTTAGAACATCAGATTTTGTTCCGTCTTCGTCCATCTCATGTAATATTCTGTTGTGCCGTGCGAGTTGGGAAAAAACTTGACAATTCCCTATGTGTTGAGTTCTTGCGTAGTGATGATGTTATGTGAGCAGGATAGCTCTTGAGATTCAGATTATATATCGCACCTCAGTTGTGCTTGAGTTTTGTAGCGTATGGCTCTATCAGTCTCCACAGGATGGTATTGTGCACTTAGCGTGCTTGTGACCGATATTCGATATTTTGTGGTAATGAGCAATTTAGCTCGGTGTGTATCTCCTTATGTAAATTTTATGTGTGGATCAGGTGCGGGCGTTGTCACCGCAGGTGCGGAAGGACTGGAGGCAGTGCAGTGTTTTAAAAACGGGTTTTGGCCATTTCTTCTCATTTATCTCTTGTTTAGGCGATTTTTGGAGAGCTTCAAGTGGGAATTTTCGTCATCTATGTCAAGGTAAGTTGTTTCTACTCATTCCAAGTTAAATACAAGGTTTATACATGGATTTGAACATGAAAGTTTGTGAAAAAGTTGGGAATTTTGAAGAAAAACCTAGAATTTGCATTCTTGGATTTGACCACGAATTTGAGTATGAAATTAAGAGTAAATTATATATTGGAGTTAGTAAAGTCATGGGTAATCTTTATCTTCAAAAATTTAGGAATCCGGGCACGTGGGCTTGAGGGCAATATTGTCAACTTTTCGAGCGGAATTGGGAATTTATGTAAATTGAATTGTTATAAGTATTAGAGTATATTTTCATGGGTTTGCCGTTATTTGGATAGTTTAGAGCGTTGTGCATTGATTCGAGTCATCGGGAGGGCTTGGAGGCCAGTTATGAATCTTTGGAGCGAGGTATGTTTCCTTTTCTAACCTTGTGAGGGGGAATTGTCCCCATATGTGAACAAATTGAATAAGTGCTACTATTTGTGGAGGGCTACGCACGCACGAGGTGACGGGAGTTTGTGTGTAGCTACTATTATGCTTGTGTCTGGGTAGGCTAGGACCCACTAGCATGCTTTACTTGTTGTACTTGTAATTTTGCTAATAAAATTAGACTGTTAATATCATCGAATTAGTAACTGAATATCTAAGAAGGTTGAAGTTTATTTTCCTTAATCATCTAGAAAGAAAATTGATTTTTCCTGGGATAATTATTTTCCTGATAAAGCATGTTTTATTTTCCGTACTTGCAACCTTACTGATAAATTTATAATATTTAAACCTTATCGAACTTGGCAAATAAAATTCCAGAAAGGAGTTAAATACCATCCTCGTGCCCATTAAAAAGAGAATTTTATCACTTCTTTGAGTAACTGCTTTCCTGATAAAATGTGAATTTAATGTGTGAATATGTGTTTCTATGAGTACATGAGTCGCATGTATGATTCGCGAGTAGGGTAACTCTATTATTCTATATGACCGCGTCGCATGATCGATTCGCGACCGGGGTAATAGATGCATCTACAGTTCGAGCCGTTCGACCCTTCGGCAATGCACATTTTATTATTGCTGGTTCGCGTCGTTCTACCCTCGGCATTGCTTGCGCATGATATTCACTACGTACTTGCTGTGATTTTTACCTGATTACTGGCCTAGAAATTTTAAATTGTCAACTAAAATGATGAGGATTTAAGAATATTAAATGTGAAAGAAGTTGTTATTTCCTGTCGCTACTTGTTAAATTGCCTATGATATCCATGCTTAGTGTCACCCTTGATTTTATCAAACTGCCCTCTAGCAAGTGTCAAATTCGACCTCTTGTCACTACCTCTTCGAGGTTAGGCGGGATACTTACTGAGTACACGTTGTTTACGTACTCATGATACACTTGCTGTGCATTTTTATTGCACATGTACATTCATAGCTAGTGGCCCTGCTTGACGCGGTGATATGGCTGACTTGGAGACTTAGACGAGCTGCACCATCCGGAGACGACCCGCAGCCGACAGAGTCTTCCTCAGATGTATTGTAATTTATTTTAAATTCCTTGTCCAGTTTATATTCCGGACAAGTATTGTAGTACATGTATAATTCCTAGGAAAGTTGCTCATGCACTTGTGACACCGGGTTCCGGGACAATTGTGGAATTTATTCACTATTTAAATTTGCTAAAGATATTATTGTTTACTCAGTGGAAGTTCGCTAATTATCATTTAAGAAAATGAAAAAGGAATGACTTCAAGAATTTTAAAATAAAGATTTTATTAATTATTAAGTGTTGGCTTGCCTAACAGTGGGGTCCGGCGCCATAACGACCTTAATGGATTTTGGGTCGTGACACCCTCGGTCAACAGAATTCCTTACTCAGTCTTCTGTTTCGTAGACCATCAATTAGGAGTCAAATCTTCCTTTTTATAAGGGATTTAATAAGAGGTGACTTGGAACACCAAAACTCAATTCCAAGTGGCGACTCTAAATAATAAATAATTCCTTTTCAAAACGTCACTTTGATTGGAAAAACTCTTCTAACTAAACCTCGTAATAGGGTTGTGTGAAAAAAAAAAATGTGACATAGGGTACATAAAGTGTGTTAAAAGTAAGTAATATTTTAAGTAAGTTGAGATAATTCTTAATTATGTGGGTAATTGATTAATTATTGGGTAATGAGATATTACCTAATTAATTAAGGGTATATTGGATAAGGATTTGATTTCCTTAGGTGGCAGCCCCCCTTCAAACTAAGTGACTAAGCCTTTAGACCATTGAATTAAGAAGACACTTGGACAATATCCTAATCATTCCATACAAACACGTAAGAAGTGGACTTTGTATTAGTCACCCTACACTTTGTCTTGAATATCAAAAATTCAATTTAGAGGAGATTTAGACTTTCATCGGAGACTTCATATTACAACAGAAACGGGAATTCTTGGTTAGTAAAGGAACTCATACGAAATTATATTGTGTAATCGTAACGGAATTTTGTGAATCTAAGAGAGCACGGTACAATCTTTCCGAAGAATATCATACGAATTTTTCCCTACTCCAGGTATGTTAAGGCTATCCCTTCTTTCTTTTTGTCATGATCCAAATGATACAGAAGAAACGAGCAAACGCACAGCTTTCATAAATGACTCTATTCATATAAATACTAGGGGTCTATATGTTCTTGATTCCCCATGTGACATATTATTATATCTTTTGTTCATGGGTCTCAGAATAATACGCAGTTGATAAAGTTTATCCGAAAGGAATATTGAGATTATTAACATATTTTCATGCATTTCATTCATTTATACATGTACATTGACTCATGAACAGATGGCGTTATATACGCGTATTTATATGTATATACATGTAAAGGTTATGGCGTTATATGCGCACCACCACCTGATCAGTTGGTATATGTTGATGATGTTGCCCAAAGTGGACAAGACAATATGATGGGATGACCTTAGAGTCTTGATGATGTTATGTACGCCTATACTTATACATGACACGACATTTATACGCACGTGCATGACATTATAAATGTTTCAGAATTTACAAAGTTATTCAGACTTACAGGTGGATTTCTTTATTCCATGTTTCATCTATGTATTTTATGTACTTATTTTCATGCCTTACATACTCAGTACATTATTCGTACTGATGCCCTATTTCCCGAGGCCGGCGTTTCATGCCCGCAGGTGCAGGTAGGCAAGCTGACAGTCCCTCTTCTTAGGATTCTTGATCAGCGAGAGTTGGCGTGCTCCACTTGATTCGGAGCTTCTTTTGATTTTGGTACGATATGCTTGTATAGATGTATGGGTATGACGTGGCCCAGTCTCGTCCTTGTACAGTCGCATTTTCTATTAGAGATCTGTAGACAATTATGTATAGTTCAATAGCATGTGGCCTTGTCGGCTTCCATTTTTGGGTATATTGTTGTCTATAGCAGCTTTGCCGGCTCGCCCACTATATTCCACATGTATATGTACATATGTCTTTTGGATAGGTTTCCCTCACGTATGTTATTCATGTTTATATCTTAGACGCATGCTTAAGGATGTTCGACAGGTAGGACTCGGGCATCCGTCGCGGCCCACCGATTTGGGTCGTGAAAGTTCTAACAACAATGGAAACATAATTTTATTTCATATATTGTGCAAGATAAACAAGTACATACACTTATTACAACCACATTACGGAAACAAAAAACTATGTGTATCCTTGATAGTTGGGAACATAGATGAATTTTCACCAAGAGCTGGATTACCACTGCAACCCAAAAGGACATTTACGATGATTGTGTCCTGTTTGCGAGCATATGCCACACTTGCGAGCATAAACGGTATCACCAACATCCATTTGATTCTGTATAACCTTTCCCACAAGATCATAACCTTCTGGATTCATTTATGGTGTGTATTATTCCCCTGATTTTGATGGATAGTGGTGCGAACTTCAAAAATATTCCGCTCGTGGCAATACTGTAAAAATGAATGCCAATGTGCTTGCCGCCTGTATTTCTCAAATCGCTTTATTGGTAGTGGAATAAATTCAACACCCCTTTCCATCAATGACATTGCGGCTCTAGCCCTTTCAATAAATCTCTCCGCCATCAGCTTGAATGACATCCGTACCATGGAAGTGACAGGAAATCCTCGTGCAGACTTCAATAACCCGTTGAAAGACTCTGACACATATGTAGTCAGAATTCCCTATCTCCTGCCACCATCCGCATGCAAAGTCCACTTTTCAGGATTATGTCTCATCAACCAACGATAGGATCCCTCGTCTTCAAGCCTGATAGATTCCATGTGCCTCCTGAATTTACACTCTTGCTGATCTGTTGCAGTCATCCACATTAAATCATGCAAATCCTTGTTGGGATGTGCCTTCTGAAAATTGGCCTTCAGGTTTCTCACACAGTAACGGTGGTAGGAATACAGTTCTTTCCATGCAGGCAAATTCTCTACAGAACTTATAATACCACCATGCCGATCAGATATTAGACAAATACCTGAACGTTGTTTGACAACGTGATCTTTCAAGTGGTTCAAAAACAGTGTCCACGTCTCTTGTCTTTCATTGGCACAAATAGCATAATCTAAGGGAAATATACTTCCATTAGCATCTATTTCAACGGCGATCAACAACTTAATATCATACTTTCCATAGACATGAGTATCGTCTATGGATATTACCGGCCGGTAATGCACAAAACCATCAATTGTTGGTTTAAAAGCCCAGAACACGTATCTGAATATATATTCTGGTATTCCCGGACTCCGCTCGAGCATCCATTCAACAACTGTCCCGGGGTTAAAGTGTTGCAATATGGCCATGTACCTGGGTAGAGATACAAATAACTTATCCCAGTTACCATAAACAATTTCAAACTCACGTTTGCGCCCGAGAAATGCCTTCCTTTTGGTAATGGTACAGCCATATTCCTGGTGGACGGATGTAATACACTCTTTGGTCTTGTACCTTATGGACGCTTCAATGTGTGGTATCAAGACAAGAGAAATCAAGTCAACATCCAAGTTTAAGTGATTCCTACTGAATGTGTCCATTTCACAAGTGTGGGAGCCAATGTATTTACCCACTTTCCACATATTTGTTTTCTTCTAGTTCACACGCAGCATCCAATGACAACTCGTACACCATCTACGGAAAACAACCGTTTATACATCCGGAAGTTGACTCCCATATCGTCATCTCCCGACACTCTTTTATGTTGTGCATTTTCACCGCCCTGCTTAGGCGCGCTTTATTAGGAAAAAGCATGCCCTTTGACAGCATCGTTGGTCTAGACTCATCCCACATTGTTGTCCGAATTTTGTCAGTATCTCTTGTGAGGGCATCCACATCCGGCATACTTGGAAAATGATCAAGGTAGGGAATCTCCCTTGAATGAAAAAGCACGTGGGACTCGTACACTCTTGGTCTAACGGGGGTGGAGCATGCTCCCTCATCAAATCAGGTCCAACATTCTCTTCCTCCTCATCACCACCCTCATCAGGGAAGGGTATTTCATCTCTGGAGCATTGTTGTCATAATCACTGTTCTCCTCCTGACTCTGTCGTCTTCGGGCAATTGAGTAAGGGCAAGACCTTCAAGTTGCTCATATTCACTGCACAACCAACAAAATAATGAGCTGCTCAAATTGATCCAAACTTTACATATAGCTATATCACTTCACTTACAAATCGTAATGTTTTGACATCCCATGATGGACATTATCCTGTTGGTGATGACTCCCGGATGGACCACCAGGATCCAACACACCAGAACTACACATATTCCAACTAGGAGTTGGTTCATAACTTGTAAAATTCATATCTGACTGGCACCCCCTGTGGAATATATGAGTGTTAATATAAACTCAATACAGCAAAAATAAACATTGTAACACAAAGGAAAATTGAAGTTTACCACTCGTCTTGTAGATTATGTAAAGTAGGAGAGTAATTATTTCATCGCTCCTCATCCGCCCGTGGAGATAAGTTTAGATCAGGCCAAACTCTTTCAGTCGAAACCTGTTCGGTTAAAACTGCTCCAAAATAACCACGCGATGACTGAGGGATATCCCTGCTTTGCGCAACCTCATTATTGCAAACGTCTTCAACCATGACTTACATTTCCAATATTTTTATCAAAAGAAATTCCCGGTATTCATCCGGAGTCCTCAAAAAATTACTCTGAGTTTCATCATCCTAGATGTTAAACTCAGCATAACAAGCAACCCCTTGCGGAGTGATAGAATAAAGATATCTTCCGGTTACTTTAAGGTTCACCGAACGTCTGCTCACACTCATTTTTTTACATAACAACGATATCATTCTATCTTACTCCATTGTAAGTAGTAACTTAACATGACACTGTGGAGATAATCTATAGCTTACTGAGTTATTCACCACCACAACCTCACCCCCCCCCCC